>BQNB010110077.1:0-19254 GCA_026074375.1 Tanacetum coccineum
CATTAACATTAAAGAACTTACAACATAAACTTTTAAAAAGAACTAAATTACAAATAATGCAAAAAGAAAGACTTAATTAAGGCATTTTAAACTAAAAAACAGGTTAAAAGGGTGTTTTTTCTTCGGCTTGCTTTTTCTTTTCTTTTATAGAAGTCCCAAAGGTCTTCTTTTGTGCTAGCTGTGTTTGTTATGTGTGTAGAAAGTCCCTCATGCAATCCTAGCCCTTAACTTCACTTTATACACAATCTCAGCCATCGATTGGTTGTGGGTTTGTGAGATTGCCATCATGGCAGGGTTATAAGGGTTGGGGTGAGTGGGGAAGGGTATGGGTGAGCTGGGAAATGTACTAGGGAGGTGGTTTGGCAAGAAAACAGTGGGTGAGGGGGGTTTGAGGTATTGGCGGGAATGGTTAAGGTACACAGGGTGGGTCGTTTGGTTTAAACCAAACGTTGGGGAAGGTGCACAAATAGCCCCTCATCTTTCCTTCTCTATTCATTTTTCTTTTAAGCCTAAGTTAGTTATAAATAGGTTTTAGACAAGCCACAATTGGTCCCTGGGGTTTTATAAGAAAAGGGTAAAAAAAAAGGTTTAGGGGAATTGCAAAAATGGTCCCTCTGGTTTATAACAGCAAGTTTAAAAAGGGTTTATGGGAATTGCAAAATTGGTCCCTGCTGTTTACAAGAAAAGAATACAAGGGAAGTTTTGGAAAATTGCAAATCTGCCCCTTGATATTTAAAAGGGGAAAAAGTATTGCCATTTGGCAGATTTAGCCCTTTCTTTTATTTTTCCATTTTTCTTTATAAAATACTTTTAAAAATGACCTTTTAGCCCCTAAAGTTTTATAAAAAAGAATTGTGGGCTTTTGTTAGGCTTGGGTTTTGGCTATTGGGCCCATTGGGTTTGTTTGGGCCCAATAAAGGTATGGACTTAGCTATTTGGCTTTTTCAAGCCCAATAAGCTATGAAGTGGGTTTTGGCTTGCAATGGCTGAGATTGGCTGTAACTGGGCTAGGATTGGGCCTTCAAAGTTTTCACTGTCTTTGTCAAATGCACACAGATGGGTTAAGATTACATCCAATAGTATTCTTTAGTTCCGGCTCCGATTTGACTGTTGATTCACTCTGACTTTGACATTTTTGGACTTTGGCCTTGATTTTGCACAGTCTTTTCCATTCCATGCTCAGTTTTGTCATTTTGGCTTGGTTTTCTGTCTTTTTGTTGATATCCACTTCCTGCACAATACAAATGCAAAACAAACATATATTTGGCAGTTTTTGTCTGTTTTTGGTCATTTAAGCTCGTTTTTAGAGGTAAAAGATATGTGTAATTAAGCACTTATCAGTTATGAAATTAAAGAAATGCTCAAATGGTTGTTTTCTACGGGTTTTGCACTAAAAATGAGTGGAATATAGGTTTTTCACAGGAGGTCGACAAGTCAGTGGGACAAGTCGATAAACACCCAGTATTACAAATATGGGTATTTTGGGTGTAAATCCTAAAATGTTGCATTCTTAAACTATCTAAATCAATTGTATTAGGTAAACCTAACACAATACTCGTCTATGTTCTTACAATGATGTACATGCCAAGTTCTAAAGTCTACAATACCACCAGCACACTCAATTTGGTGAGTAATGTCATATTGAGAATACAGAATAAAAGGTTGTCCTCACCAATGAAATATGGGTATTTTGTGCTCGACGTAGATCTATTCTAGTTTTGATAAAGAAAAACATGTCAAAAATTTTAAAAATGACATCATTTTTCAAAATTAACTAGAAATTAAAAAAAATTATTAGTCAAGTATTAATTCTACTTCCATCCTCCACTTGATTTGTACAATGTCCCTATCATACATGAATTGACAAAAAACGAAGAAAAGAGTAGAATTAAAACGAAAATAATCCCCTGAGTTTTGTTCGGTATGATCGAAGATACATGTTTTTACAACGTGTCCAGCTTTGAGATCCATGAGCAAACTTCTTTATCCTTGAATCAACTTAACAAACCGTGTGCATTATACATTAAAATAATAAATGAAAACCTAACTCACTTTCGTAGGAATCACGATTGCATTTAACGTATGCAACAAGCATTTTAAACCACTCGGTATCTCGAGTGGACGAGTGAAGACTCGTGAGGTTTCCAAGGAACACACCACAAAGTTCATTTAATAAAATTACAAAGTTTTGTGAAAGTTCAAAATCAAATTTATGAAAAAGTTTTGCTACGGCAGGGTAATTACGACGTAGTCCCACAGTATGAGCTACGCCGTGGTTAAATGAAATTGACAAAATTTTAATTACCGAATCTCGGCTACGACGTAAACTGATTACCCAGATACACGTGGTGGCACCACCACTGTACACCACCATCTATAGAAACTAGTACTAAGGCTGAGGCATGTGTAATGAGGAAAAAGAGTAATGACTTTTTTTTTCCCAAAAAGTTTTTGAAATGCTTTTCTCATTTGATGGAAAGCTTTTTCTCCTCAATGACGGGATATTCTTACGTCATTTGAGGAATGGTTTGAGCAAAAAAATTCACCCAACTTAAATTTTTTTATAAAATTAATATTTTCACAATGACTTTTTTGCATTGAAATAGAATGAGTCATTATAGCTAAAAGAAAGTTGCATTAAAATAGTGAAAAAGTAGAACAAAACTTTCGGTGTATGCATTAAACTCGTGTACTATTTTAATACAATGAAAAATAAAGCTAAAAAACACTAAGGGACAGTTTGTTACATGGGTGTGGATTCAAAGGAATGATATCATTTCTAATGTTAATTGTTTGGTTAATGTTTTAGAAATCAATCTATCAAACTAGACTCATAGAACCATTACTTCCCATAAGGGTGATTTTTGTAGTCATTAATGTGTGGCCCACTATGTTCCCACTATATTCTTTTATTTCCATCACACATAAACTCATTATTGTTTTTTTTATATAGTCTTTTTTCCATTTCTTTTATTTGCAACGTCATGTGTTTATCTATAGAAGTAAGACTTTGACAGTTCTTTTTTTTTTCTAAAAATTTTTGGTTATAATATATTTTTATAGTTTTTCATTTCAAAGTCTTTCATTCATTAGAATGAGTCATAATCAGATTTGAGATTAGTTCACTTTGCTATCAATGAGTAAATAATTATGTGAATGTTATGTTGCTTTTTTACTTTCTTCATTTTTCTTTTCATTTATTTTCGTTCGTCATCTTCATATAGAATTTATTTATTTTTGTGTTGAAATTTTGTTACAGTACACGTGGAAAGGTGTTAGGAAATGAAGTCAAGATCATGATGTTGTTTGACCATATTGATAACTTAACTCAAATTCGGTAATATTATAACCAAACAATTTGTTTCAATCAGTCATACCCATTTCGATTCCATTCCATTACTTGACTTAAACTGATAGTGATTCCTACGTGCAAACCAAACGCATCCTAAATATGATACAACATTAATCATTGCACTAAAAACCTCTAAACTTTCACTTGTAACCCTTTAAACCAATATTTTAAAACTCGGTTCGACCCGAGCGGTTTAACCGGTTCCGATAAAAAAAACGAGTCAAATTAAACCGGGTTTTATATTTTTGAAATCTGTTTAGACCTGTCGGGTTTGAAGTGACCCGGGTCAACCCGGTTCTCAAGGCCCGATTAGGTTTTGTTTTTTTTTTGTGTTTTTTACAAAAAAAACAACTTATTTATATAAACTTGCGACGTAATTTTATTTTTACATGTTATATTTGTAAATAAATGGTTTTTAGGCTTAATATATAGAATAATCATGATTTATATAGATAATTTTTTTGTGTCATTGCAAATATTTTTTGTTGTTGTGTAAAACCGGGTTGACTGGTGGTCAAACAGGTAATCCGGTGACCCGATAACTCGATTGGGTCGATTAAAAACTCGGTTTTCAAAACATTGTTCTAATTTTAACTCTATATACTAATTTTATTTTCCATAAATAACGTGCTCAGTACCTAATCAGGGTGTGAAAACAAAGACACGGAGGTTGCGTTTAGTTGGATAAAAAATTTCTTAGTTTTGTGTTTTCAGATTCGTAAAGAAAGGAGGATATTTATTTTCCACAAAATATAGAAAACGCCTTCATGTGATATTGTTTTTCATTCTCAAGAAAACAAAGAAGGTTACAAAGAAAATAAGGAAAATAAATAAAATGTGTTTGTAGTTTTTCTTATTAAGTTGGGAAATGCATGTTTTGTGTTTTGTAAAGAATTTTATTAGAAAACAATGATTTGAACGCGATCTTTATTTTTCTTATTTTCCACAAAACATTTTGTGGAAACAAGGGTGTTTTCCACCCAACTAAACACACCTGCAATGTTGTGTATATGATACAGTATAAAATAAATGTATAATGTATATGTTAAATAATTAGTTTTGACAAAGTATTTGTTTCCAAATAAAATGTTGGTATGCAATTGTTCTTGTAAACATAGAGCTTCCTTGGTTACATAATCATTATCATATAAAGATTATCGTATTTATTTTGAAAGAATAAATTTAGGGGGTGTTTGTTTTTACCAGAAACGTCTGACTCGCCTTTGACATCTTACTCAGTCAGACGCGGTCAGATGTCTGGCTGTTTGTTTTTCATTTGTGATTCAGACGCGCTCAGAGTTGAAACCTCTTACCGAAATAAGAGCCAGAGGTTTGGTCTTACTGCCCCTAAACATTACAAAATCTTCACACTCCTCCAAACCTTAAGTGAATATTTTTTTGGGATATATAGAACTATGGAAAAGTAGATCTGGATTTTTCTAAAAGAGAAAATAAAACTGAGGAAGAAGACGCATTGAAAAGAGGGAAAGTTGCATAGATAGGACAAAGTAGTTATATTTTAAACGAATTATGAATTTCTACCTATATAATGGGCAAGACATGAAATATTTCATGATGACTGGACCAGGTGACTAAGCAACTTAATGTTGACTGGCATGCTGACTCAAAGGGCATTTTCGTCCAAAAATATGACTAGGCAACATTACATGTAAAATGAAGGGTATAATGGTCACTTAGTTTCTTCCTTCAATGCCTGCTAAAATTTCTCAAAAACATTCAATCCACAGTTACTTTTGAGAAAATCTCTCTCATTTTTCAAATTGTCATCTTCATTCATTATGAGTTATTGATTTTGAAAATCATATAAAAAAATCATGATTTATTTCAACCCATAATAACAAAGGCAAGATCTTGATTGAATTTGTTAGGGTTCTTATGAGAAAATTGAATCTTTAATCGCAAGGTATGTTATGTTGAGTTTATACATCCAGTTTGAATTACTATCTACATGTGTTTGATTGATTTATAATAGTTCGTTTCATCAAATCACTCAATCTATCCCAACAAAATGAGAAAAAGACGATCTTCGGAGCAACCAAAGATCGGCGACACATATGATTTTTCCCAAGCAACTTTGATAAAGTGTCTAAGTAATAATTTTTTATATTATGAACTGTTTCAGTATATATATATGCACGACAAGCCGCAAAAGAGCTCGAAAAGAAGGCTATTTATCTGGGTGTACCATTTATTGTTGAGTGGATTTTTCTAATGAGGCAATTCAAGGTGTTTGTTATAAAATGTTTGTTGAAACAAAAGTGTTGAGTTTTTATTTTATTTTTGTTTTGATGTGTTTTTTTTGTCTGAACTATTTTGCAGGTATACACCATTGCAGGCAGAACTCAAGTTGTATATTTTGGAGGTATGTGCACTTGAGTTTGTTCGATTAACATGATACATGATGGGTTGTATAGATTAGTTAGATATCAAAGTTGCATATACTTGGTTTATAATGCTATAACATAAGGACTTCTAATTCTATACAATATGAAAACATAATATTGGATAGAATGGACTAACCTAAAGTTTGAAAAGTTGAAAGGATAGCTCAAACACTATGTGATCTTGAGGAAGTTGTTTTTGATGGTGAGCACAAACCGTAAGAGACGAATGTAAGCATTTTTTATGTATCTAGGGCCACATGGTAAACAAAGTTGCCTTGATGCTCTACACATATGTGATGCTGCTGCTGATGATTGTAGCTTGCCACTGATATACATGGTATGATACGTTATAACATCACTTCATTCACACTTCAAATTAAGTATGTCAAAAATGATGGCATTTTGATTTATTTAGCTTAGTAGAAAAAACATACTCCACTAAGAGTCTTGAACGTTATGCAATTGTGTGTTATCATCTGGGAATCCCTTAGTTTGGTTCTTAAATTCAAAAAATAGCTAAAAACACATTTTATCATTTACACAGAAGCCGAAAAAATTGTGCCCGTTAGTGGGTGCCTCTCCACCATAGTCCTACTACCCTATAACAGGTAAATGCTCTTTAAGTTATATACTTAAATACTATTGCATTAAAATTCTAATGTTGATGTTCATGTTATGCTTATTTTTAGACTTTCCTGTCCGGTTTAATTTTATTGTGTGTTGTTTTCTATGACACTACAATATTAAATAATATGCTGATCAAAAGTAAAAATCCAGTGTGCACTTTGAAGGGTAGGATCTTCCAATGATTTACTACCACTATGGAAAGTGGTTTGTAATGGATGGTTTTAATTACAAGTAAAGCCGCAATTGATTATATTTAATTAAACCTGCTAAAGATGTCATTTGTTTTGTTTGGTTTTTATATTTAATTGTATGGTCCGAATCACATTGTGGAATTTCACACGTAGAGTTGGATCTTCAGGTTTTGTTTATGAAAATTCATAATTGGCCATCAATGTGATGTTTGTCATATGCTCATTGAAGGGATTATGGCTTTACGCTCTATTGACTATTCGGTGTATCCTTAATGTTATTGAGCCTTTTCTTTTTAATTTTGCAGTGAATGACGCAGTCTTGCTATGATACAACACAAAAGAACTCTAATTTTCTTACATTGCGGACACACCAGGTCATGTTCTATATACTTTTTTTATATGTTTGTGAATTCATGTTTTCTTTATATTACATTTTTGCGATGTTGATAGAAATAATGCCTAAAAACGTTATTAATATTTTTCGACCTCTCTACGTTTTGATAATCACAAAATATAAAAACATCAAATGTAAAATTAAACACAAACAAGTAATTAGTAGTAAATTTTCATTTCGAAAATTTAATCACTTAAAGGTATGAATAAATAAATGCTTAATGCATTTTATGATCAAAAGAATTTTTATTTAACCTCATATTTTTTATAAAAATGTCACAAATATTTTTATAACTTTTACAAAATATTTTTAGATTTAAAAAAATGTTTTATTCAAATAAATATTTTGAATTTAAATTTTCTACCTAAAAACGGCTAGAAATGTTCGAGAAAACATCTTCCCCAGAAAAGACAAAAAAAGAAGCGTCCAGGCTGGGTGGCCCCCTTCAATTTTTATGGGACACGCATCCTAATTAAGGACCGCCAGACAAAAATCAACTTCAGTTTGCCTATAATACTGGACTATCCCCACTGATTTATCTTACTTTTTGGCACACACTTCTTTCTGTACTAAATCAATTATACTCTCCTTTTATTCCTTTGATCATTTAATCATAAAGCTTTGTTTTCAGTTTGATATTTCCAAGGTATTTATTTTTTTTTGAATCCACAAGTGCAAGAAGAATACTTCTTATCTTCAAATCAAGAAGTGTTATAGTATAGTTGGTATAGTTGTGTAGTTGTGTAGTTGTGTTATATCTTGTAAATCATTTGTGTATATTGTAAAGGTGTGTATCGTTGTTGTGTACAATAAATAGATTGTTGTGATCATTGTTAGTATAGTTAGATTGGGGTGATCTTAGTAAGTAGTGATAGATTGGTGTGATCATAGTTGTGTCTTGGTGAAGTGAAGTTGTGAAGCAAAGTGAAGTCGTGAAGTGAAGAGAAGTTTTGAATTAGAGTGAAGTTGTGTAGTGAACCCAAGTTGTGATTTGTCATAAAGTGGTGTGTTGTGTTGTGATAGATTGGTTCTAGCTAGGATTAAAACTCAATATTTCGCTTAGTGTCATAAATTGGTGTAAGCTAAGTCATGTACGGTTTTCTCCACCTAAAGGGAGTTTGTTGACATAGTGAAGATAACTCTCGAGTTTGGTGCTCGGGGAGTGGAGTAGGGCGAAGAGGTGCTTCATTACCGAACCACTATAAATCCTTGTGTTGTGGTTTGATCCTTCTAACTCTTATCTCTTGTCTTTCATATTTACTTGTCATTTACTTACATACTTGTATTGTTCATATTGTGCACATATTGAGATCACACAAAGTCGAATCTAAATTTTTATAAACAAGCATAACATTAATTTAAAAAGCGGTAAACTATTCAACCCCCTTCTAGTTTTCCACAATTGGTATCAAGAGCCACGTCAAACAATATTTTTTAAAATAAATTGTATTTTAAAACTTGAATCGATCAATGGAATCAGAAAAATATTTAGAAGGGCAATCTATGCAAAGACCACCACTATTTGAAAGTGATGGATTTATTTATTGGAAAATAGATTCGAAACTTATGTGAAATCAAAATATCTAGATCTTTGGCATGTTATTACCTATGGTGATTTTCCTCCTATTCAATATAATCCTGAAACAAAAAAGGATGAAACTGTATCTTTTGATAAACAAAATGATGATCTTAAAAAGAAACTTGCTAAAAATAATGAAGCTAAAATGGTGATTTATAATGCCTTACCACGTAAAGAATACAAAAGAATTTTCATGTGTAAAACCGCAAAAGAAATTTAGGATACGTTATTAATCACTCACCAAGGTAATAGTCAAGTCAAAGATAATAAAATAGATCTTCTTGTTCAACAATATGATCAATTTATGATTCTGGAAGAGAAATCGATAGATAATGCTTTTGCTACATTTAACACTATTATTACTAGTCTAAAAGCACTTGATGTAGGTTTTTCTAGCAAGAATTATGTTAGGAAATTTCTTAGGGCACTTCATCCTAAATGGCGTGCAAAGGTTACGGTTATTGAAGAATTAAAGGATTTAACATCTCTATCGCTTGATGAACTTATTAGAAACTTTAAAGTTTATGAAGTAATAATTAAGAATGATTCCGAAATGGTCAAAGGCAAAAGAGAACAAAATAGATCTATTGCCTTGAAAGCAAAAAAGAATCAAGTGATGAAGATAGTTTGACTTCTGATAGTGAAGACGAAGAATACGCCATGGCCGTGAGAGACTGCAAGAAATTTTTCAAAAGATGAGGAAGATTCGTAAGGCAACCACATGATGAAAGAAAGGTATCTCAAAGAAATAAAGACGACAAAAATGGCAAAGGCGAAAGAAAATGTTTTAAATGTGGGGATTCAAATCACCTCATCGGAGAGTGTCCAAAACTATCAAGAAGCTACAATCAAAGAGCCTTTGTTGGAGGATCATGGAGTGATAGCGACGAAGATGAAGAAGAAAAGACTAAAGACGAAAAATGTCTTATGGCTAAAGCTTCTAATGAGGTACTTTCCGAAACCGAATTCTTTAGTGATGACCAATCATCGTTAGATGAAAAAGACTTAGATAATGAATATAATCGACTATGCAAAATAGGTCTAAAAGTCATGGCTAAAAATAAATCACTAAAACAAATTAAAAATAACTAAAACAATTAAAAAATCAGTTGGGAGAGAAAATGAATAGTACTAGAAACTAAAAAATAAACTATCTTAATTAGAAAAAGGTAAAGAGGCAAATGAAGAATGTAAAATATGTCAAGACCTCAAGTTTGAAAATGAAAAGCTTAAGGAAGAAATTTCTAAGCTAAATCAATTTAATAATAGTAGTCACTCACTTAAGAAAATAATAAGTCTTCAAAAACCATCTAGTGATAAAACCCAGTCTAGGATTTAAATTTTACCAAATGGATAATCTAGTGAGACTAAAACATATGTAAATTTTATAAAATGTCACAAGAGGGTTGAGTCTAAAAGAAAATTTAGTCTAGAATTAAACTCAAGCCCAAGACCAAAATTTATGCTTATAAACAATACTAAAATTCCTATTGCAAGCGACGACAAAGTAAAACGTTTTTATAAACCTTCCTTTATAAACCGGAAGTCAGATTTAACTAAACCTAAATTGAGGATATTTTAAAAACTCCTACAATAAAGAATTAGAACTCTCACCATCGGTCTAAAAACTGTAAACCATTTGCCCTTTTTGTGTTTCTAAATAATGTAATTTATTAGTCCTTTGATATTTGACTTTTGTCAGTTTTTCAGTTTTTTATACTGTGTTTGCGGTGATATTTTTATGAGATATGTGATGATTTGAGTTTATTGTGGATTTTATAATCCCTTTTGGAAGGTATTATATATGTTATGTGTAATCTGGGTTGTTTGGTCTCACGTGGAATTTTAAGGAAATGCCGAACAAAAGAAAATACGAGTCGATAAGTTCCTTTAATGTCCAAATGAGTTTTGAAAGGGTGTAAAGTGAAAGTATGTCGTGTAAATACTCTTGGTTGGTGAAAAAATATTTTAAAGTGAATTATAAATGATATTTTAAAATTTGGGGGGGTAATTTGTACTGTGAGTCTTTACGAGTATTTAAGTTGATCCTGACACGTAAAGAAAGCGAGACTCCTTGGATCCCATGGCTGGAATAGCAAGGGAATAGAGAGGCAAGGAGGGCTTAATTTTTGCTCTGTTGTTAAAGTTGTACACATAAGATGTTCATTTTTCCTTTAAATCTATCATTTAATTTTCAAAAAAAAACACACCCAAGTGTAAAAAAATATCTTCTCCCTTCTCTCGTGTTCGTCTGCACCTACATCACACACACTTATAATTTTTGAATTTTGATCAAGAAAACATGAAGACATAAATATTTGGGGTTGATTATAGTGTTTGGTTATTCTTTAAACAACGTTTGGGTTGTCCGGTTCGTGTCGAAATCTACAAATTTAAAGATTTTCTTGTAAGTTTTCAAATTTAAATTTCGTTTGTCCTTTTGGGTTTATTTTGATGCATAGATGTTAGTTGTACAAGTTGATCGTTGTGAAAATTAATTTTTAGAAGCGAAACGAAAGAAAAAGGGGGTGTTTGGTTCGTGAATAGTAAAAAGGTCAAATAAGTTTTTTTGTAATTTTGATATTGTGGTCGTGATGGTTGAAAAATATATGATGCTAGAATGCTTATTTTTTATAGTAGCTTGTATGGCTTATTCGGACTTATTTTAAGCTATTTCTTGGCTTATTTGGGCTTTTAGGCCACAAATGGATTCCCAAAATCACTACGAAAGTGATTTTGATTATTTTTGTGTTATGGCGTACATTGTGGACTATTTTTGAGGCTTATGGTAGTAACCAAAAGCGATACGTAGTTTAATAGCTTATTTTAAAGCTTAATATACGTATTTTAGAATTTATGGACTCACAGCCCAATAAGTATATTTGAGCTGCGGCTTAATGGGAGGGCTTATTGTGGTCCGGATTATTTCTACATATATATACTTATATATGTAAATAGACCTTGGTTTTGGACTTAAATAGTAATTTGGACTTATATATGTCCTTATGAACCCTTGTTAGGCCTTAAGGCCCAATAAGCGATATGTAGTCGTTATGAGAATTTTGATAGACTTTTGAAAGTGGAAATGTATTTACGAAGTGATATTGAACGATATTTTGGGAAAAACGTGTTGGTAAGCGTTAACGATTGAGATTTTGGAATTTTGTCAAAAAGTGTCTAATTTGTGAAAAATGTTGAAAATAAGGTTTGAAACCTTGGAAAACGTTGTATAAACGTACGAGTCGTGTCGAAATTTCGTAAAAAGTTTATACTTTGAAATTTTCTTAAAGACATGATTTTTGATTTTAAATAATAAAATAATATTTAATTATTTTATTTATTTAATAGATTCACTTAAAGACAAAAATTATAATTTTTCTCAAAACTTCTCTAAAGTGTTTATTATGAGTTAACGTTTCATTTTCAACCGTATAATGATTATTTTGAAGTGACTAAGGTGTACCGAATAGACTTGTCGAGATATATTTATAATTGAAAATTATAAATACATATTATATTACTTATCTATTTACGCTAAATAGTATAAGTATGTATTATCGAGGAATGAGATTGATATGATTGTGGAGTTAAGTCGTCAACCATCACACCACTAAATTGTTTTGGAATTGGATGATTAAATTGGGACATTAACTAGACTAGGTCGTGTGCGGGCGTCGTTGCATTTGCTTGTGTGATTGAGATTTGGTTGCTAAAGACTTGCTTGAGGTGAGTTCTCGTAGCCCCACTTTTTACTGTTTTTCCGTTGGGGGAAAATGATACTCAAATGTGTTTTGAAATGTTTTGAATTGATCTGTGCGAAATGTGGTTTTGTTTTTGGGACAAGATATGTGCTTATGAATGCTATGTGAATATTATGTGTTTTATGATTGTTTGGAGCGGATGGGTACGCCTACCCAGTATTTGTGTGGATATTGGAGCGGATGGGTACACCTACCCTGGTTTGTGTGTGGTCCTGCCCTAATTTTAGTGCTCCAGCTGGTAGGCCCTTTAGGTGCGTAAGTGACATATGATTATTGATTAGCGGTGATGCTAAGGTTGTTTGCATATATTCACTGTCATATAGCACTATTGTCCACTGTTGAAATATTGGCATAGCTTTTGGGTTTAAGGTCAAACCTACGAGCTCACCAACATTATTGTTGACGTTTTCGAGTATCATTTTCAGGTGAAGTGAAATAAGAGTAGTTTGGTGATGTGTGATAGCAGACTTAGAAGTATCCCGAGTGGAATTTCATGTGAAGTCTTGCTTGCTTGTTGTTTGATTCTAGTATTTGGATGTTTTGGGTTTGAGTTTGGATTAATGGACCCCTGTGAGGGCATTCGAATAATTGTAAGAGATTGTGGATTTTAGTTGCGATTTGGGACATCACTCGAGGTTGTTCGAGGTTGATGGTCTTCATAGCACTTGAAGTTTATGCATTGTAGTTTTCTCTATTTTGTATCTTGTGTTATGATTGATCATTATGTTGCATTCCCGAGTTTCCGCCTTTATCGGGGTGTGACAATAGGAGAATTTATCCAATTGTCCAACTACTAAACTTGCCTCCTCTAAACTTAATCCAAGAAAAAAAAGAACGAATGTTATCAAAAATGTCACTTTTCTTCATAGATTGAGAGTTAAAGATGACACTATTACGATAACGCCAATGACCAATAAAGAAGCCACAATAATGACAAAAATGCGTTCTCTTCGCTAAAGATGCGGACCACGAACTCAACCACTCACGCCAATCATCGTTGGAATCAAATTGAGGCATAGAAATGTCACACCACACACGAACAAGCTGCCATATGCTTCGAGCAATATCAGAAAGAAAAAAAATATGTTGATTAGACTCCATGCTCCCATTACACGATGGACATGAGACATCTTGAATTTTCATACCTCGGGAAGAAAGATTCAACCGATGAGAAAGTCTATCCAAGATCAAACGCCAAAGGAATATGTTAACTTTCCGAGGAAGTATTTTTTCCCATATCGCCGAGGGAACCAATGAAGGCAGAAACGGTCATCTAAAAATCGACGCGTGACTCCAACAGAAAACATACCATCATTCGCTAACGACCACACACATGCATCTGATTTACGAGCCATTTCTTTTTTTTGAACGGCTGAAATTATATTAAAAAACTTCTAGTAAGGCACTAGAAGCACAAAGAACCAAGTACAAAACTAGAAATACAAAAAAACACATTCTAGATTCCTCCCGAAAGCTTTAACTGCGAGCCATTTCTATGTTTCCAATCTCAACCAATAACGCATTAAGAGAGGACATATTACGAGTCCCCAACTCAGATCTAGACCAATCCCAACGCCATTCTCCATTAGAGATACGATCAATAACCAAACAATCCTTATTTCTCTCCAAACGAAATAAACGGTTGTATCGAAGATACAAAGGGTGATCTCCAAGCCACGTGTCCTTCCAAAAACGAATTAATGTGCCACAACCCACTTTAAACCATAAAGAATCAGTCGGAAGAACACCACTCGAATGCAAATGATTAGAAGACCCAACTATCTTAGCCCATAAACCATTTATTTTGCACCCATGTTGATCAAACCCCCCCCCCCTCTTGACCATGTAAAGCTTTAATTAAACGAACCCATAAGGCATTTGGATTAGAATCCAACCTCCATCTCCATTTTTGAAGCAATGCGAGGTTAAAATATTTCAAACTACCAATACACAAACCGCCTTTTATCAAACGAAGCCATAACATTTGACCACTTAATCCAAGCAAGTTTTTTCGTATCTTGAGATTAAAGTGTTTTTCATTGTTCATGTGCCTTTTACGTATCAACATTTTTATTCTAGTTTCATACAAGAACGTTAGGAAAAATGAATACGTCGTTTATTATATCATGTAGCCATGTATATTTCATTTATGTAAAGTGAGTTTCAGCGTATCTATTTAAGAGCATGTATACATCGTTTATGTACAAGACTTTTGTCACAACTCACAATTATTTTGTCACAACTCACAATTGAGTATTTACAGAATTACAGTGTAACTATCTATCTAACATTGAGTATTTACAGTACAAGACTTTTGTCACAATTATTTACAATAGAGCAGCACCTGAATGATACAACTTCCACAATATGATTAACTAAATGATAACACCCATATCAGCAAGACAACAACTCATCTCAAATCAATGACAGTAAAGATGAATCCATATACACTTCTACAGTTAAAGATTAATCCAAACACCCCCTTATATCACAGCAAACAATGACAACACACATTAAGGATTAAGCATTAACAAAAGATTCTGCAATAGTACCAAAAACACACAGATTCTGTAGTAGTACCATAAACAAGAAGATTCTGCTTATGAAACAAACACAACATCATTCTGGTTGTACCAAATTCTAACCACCATAACGTTACACATTCAGTAGTACAGATATTGGTAGGCAAACAAAAACTAGTATCGGTCTTCCATCTTTAATTCAATCATTCAAACGTGCACCTTCTTGCTCCATCAATTCTACATAAAGGAGCATTAAAAATATTTAGTGATATAGAATATGTATAATATAGTCAAAAATATAAATAAAAGAGGTACCTTTTTCTATTTTTGCAATGGTATCCATGTCTTCTTCTTTTTTAGGATTTAAACTTATACGAAGCCAATCTTGAGCACAAACCAAGCATTCGACAGTTTTGTCACCCAAAGAGCTCCGATATGAATCCAACACTCGACCACTAGTGCTAAATACCGACTCCGAAGCCACTGTTGAAATTGGAATGGCCAACAAATCTCTAGCCATTAAAGAAAGGATTGGAAACCTTTGGCTATTTACTTTCCACCATTGCAAAATATCAAAATGCACGTTTTTATCAAAAGGTTCACAAAATTCACCATTATACTTATCTAATTCACTTGTTGATGAACTAGATGATTGACCCGTTTTCATCCTACGCCTCAACATATCTCCATGATCGAGTTCGTTGCTAGTATTAGTGGTCCTTGGCCTTTTCCCTAAGGTTGAAGATGAATCCGAAGATGGAGCATGAATACGCACGTAATCTTCATAAAGTAACTTCATTTTACCTTTAATGAAGTCTTTTTTTTACCACAACTGATATGCCTTCCCTTCCATAATGGTCATCCACAATTACATCCAAAAATTCATACTTATTCCTTGGATCAAGAATGAAAGCAAAATACACCAACAAATTCATGTTTTCAACCTCACCATAATATTTTCCAAATTTCGGTTTCATCGCATTAGCAATGTCATAGAGATGTTTATCCATAGGTGGTTCACCATGAATATCACAATCAAGTTGTGTTCTTAAAAGATCACGAATTGTGGCTAATTCATTGACTAGTGTATGTGATGTCACATACTTAGTCCCGGAAATTCTCAAAGTAATATCATAGAAAGTTTTCAAAAAATGACACAACTTTTTAGCATTAACCCAATCTTCCGATGTTGGAACCGAATGACCTTTGTTCCTAATATGAAGCCCAAAATCCACATCTTCTAAATCATACCTAGCAAAAGCATCTTTATATTCATGAGCTACTTCTAACATATTGTAAGTGGAGTTCCACCTAGTTGGAACGTCAAGTACTAAACTTTTAGTGCTATCACATCTAGCACTACGAGCACATTTATCAAACTTTTCAATCCTAGTACCCGACTTTTTAATCCACTTAACGGCACACCTAATGCTTTCAATAGACTTACCTACATGTTTTATACCATCTTGCACTATAAGATTCACAATATGAGCCGCACATCTAATATGAAACCATTCTCCTGATAACAAACAATCATGGTTTTTTTCAAATATCATCTTCATAAAACTAATAGCGGTGTCATTTGAGCTTGCATTATCAACTGAAATAGACAAGATATTATTGAAACCCCATTCATTCAAACAATTCTCAACCCCCTTTCCTATATCAATCCCCCGGTGACCATCTAGACGACAAAAATTCAGCACCTTCTTGACCAAATTCCAATCATTATCTATAAAGTGACCGGTAAGAGCCATATAACTCTTTTTTTAATGGATGTCCAACAGTCCGTAGTCAAACAAACCCTACCAATATTTTTCCTAAGTGTTTCACGAAGCTTATTTTTTTCCTGTAAATACAGCCCTAAACACTCTTGTGTTATTGTACCTCGACACGGAACATCAAATAGAGGTTGGTTAATTCTTTGATAATGCCTAAAACCTGAATTCTCAACAAAGCTAAATGGGAGCTCATCGACAATTATCATGTGAGCTAAAGCTTCCTTGCTTTTTTTTATCAAACTTCCATGCCATCATCTTTTTTGCATTACCACCCTCAAAAGTTATATTAGTTTGAGACGCACATTGTTTTTCTAAGTATGGTTTACATGTCAATAGATGATTGTGAAGATTTGTATTACCATGCTTTCTAGAGTGGCATAAGTAAGTTCTACTGCAATGTTTACACTTAGCTTTTTTTTCGATAGGTGTGTCACCTTTTTTAAGTTTTAATTCTTCAAAATCGATCCACACAAGTGATCTTTTTTTCTGACCCTTTGGTTGTTCCTCTTCCCCCTCTGTCTCACTACTCTCAACCTCAACGGGTGTTTGATTTACAGAGTTTGATTCCAACGTCATCTAACAACAATAAAAATAAAAGAAACATCAACAAGACAACTAATAAGAAAACTAATAAGTTAAATATATTTCAAAACTTCATCTAAAATTCAAACAGTGGTTACCTTTTTTTGAATGGAGATGATCTTGTGAGGGAAAAATATGGACAACTAAAAATGATAATCGATAATGGTTCGATTGATTTTTGAAGGTTTAGAAGAAGAATAGGTTAGTCAGATTGGAAGGGTTTTCTTGTTTCTGTAATCTACAAGGAATTAGGGTTTTAATGTTCATGGACAATTTTGTTACAGACGAGTAGATAGTATTGGGTTGGGCTTGGGCAGTTGGGCTTCTAAATTTTTTTTATTTCGGGACTTATCGGGTTGACCCGATAGCATTATTTAGTTAACTCGAACCCGACCCGATAACACTATCGGGTTATCGGGTTCGGGTCAAAATAACCTGACAAGAAAATTTGACCCGATTAGACCCGACCCGATAAGCCTTATCAGGTTTAGGTTCGGGTTCGGGTCGGGTCAACCCGACCCTATTGACACCCCTACTCATAACACACCCCTATTTTCTTATTTGGGCCCCACCACCCACTCACATTTAATTAAAATATTAAAGTTAAACAGATTTATGTTTTGTTTGTTTGTGACTCTCTTTTCACGGCGAGTACCAATGAGAGAAGGTAAAGAGGTACTGTTTGGTGGTAGCAAATGAGAAGAGAGAGGTGTGCCCATGTAGGAATAGCGAATTACCTTCTTCACCATACTTCCTGCTCTTTCTATTTTAACTTAAATTGTGTCATTCTACTTACCAATTGTCAACCTTTAAAAAAAGAGAAAACATATATTTTCATGACCAATGATAGTTCAAAATTCTATGCGTCATCAATTATAGGTGAATTAGGTTGCCTAGTAGGGGGGAGAGAAGGGTGGATACGCAAATAAGTGCGTACCGTTAATCAGAATTTTGAACTTATGCGATTGTTACTATATTAAGATACTATATATGTGTAATTTACAACAATTTATAATATGTTAATCCGGGGAACAAATAGAGAAGGAGACTGTGCAATGACGGTATACCGACAGGGAACCTAAAAATATCGACGCTCTAACACACTTGTGAGAAGATGGCCCAGCCAGAAACTAGCTACAATTTTGTCACCAACCCCGAAGACAATTGAAAAAAGAGTCGTCGGCCGCGGCGTCCTTGCAGTACTTCCTCCACTTTGTAGTGGTTCCCTCACGGAAAGTCCTTCTTGTGTATTTTTAGTGCAGGATTGTAACCAGTTGGCTACAATAATTGTAGCCATGTTATCCCCTTTGAAAATTGTCATCTTACCAATTACCAGTTAACTATCTGTCTTTTCACTATAGTTTTTTACAATCAACTCAAAACAAAGACATTTGGCCAAAACAACTTCTTTAACTTTCTCCGATTAGTCAACTTTAAGTTATTTTGATAAACACAATCTGTTTCACTACATTATTTTTCTCCAACACACAGAAAACACAAAACTCCAAAAGTGGTCACAAATGTATAAGTTACAGAGTATTGAAATTGAAGAGAGACACACCGATGTAAAGAGAAACAATTAAGTAAAAGTTGGAAGGAAAAGCGAGGCCGTTTGAGACAAAATGGCTTTAACCAACGAGGATGAAAAGGCGGAGTGTGTATTTTTGTATGTCATGTCAATCTTTTCTTATCATTGGCTAAAAATAAGGTAGGCAAGAGGGGCTTTGGTTCTATTGAGAAAGGTTTTACATTGAGAATATTAAGAAAAGAGCATAGTCATTTAATTTCTTTTTATTTTGATTTATTTTCATATTTAATTATTACTAATTGCTAAGGGTATTATTATAATTGCATCAATGCATAATCTTTTATATAATAAAAGAATAACATTATTTCGAAGTTTTCTATCAAATTAAATCTTATGAGAAAATAAATTGGATCAATTAGAACGTTTGATTTTGCAACGTAGGCAAAATCGAACGATCTGATTGATCAACAAAAAAAATTGAATCAATTTGGTCAAAATTGAAAAAAATTGATGAAGAAATCTGATAGAGAAA
>BQNB010110078.1:0-20236 GCA_026074375.1 Tanacetum coccineum
CATCAACATCATTAAGGAGAAGAAAACTTCTTATGGATACTTCTGTTACTACTACTGCCTTGCTATCAATAGTAACATGAATTTACTTCTCATCATTGACTGTTTGGGAACTAGCAGTGTTCCAAAACTGTTTAATACAAGAAATATATATAGTAGGACTTACAGTGAGAGCATGATGTATCGAACTTGATGTAAGAAAATCCAATATCTCATGAAATTCTAAATTTCCTCCTGTTTTCTCTAAACACGCGACCATGTTGTGTAGATCAACAAATTCCAAATCAGCCATATATGTGTTGAAAAGGTTGAGTAAGGTGTGGGATGTGTTCGATTATGAGAATTTGAGGGTTTGGAATAGTTAATTAAGATTTTATAAAGATGTGCTTTAGGGTTTGAGATGACCGACTGAATAAACTTGAGTCTTTACCTTAAAGAAAGAGTATTATAGAAGAAAAGATTAAGAATTTTCAAGTCATAGACCCCTATAAGCAAGTTGTTGGCGAAAATATCTCAATGGTTAGAATTAATTAATGATAATCTGGTATGCTCACCAACAGTAGTAACGGTAACAAGCAGTACAAACTTTTCCCTGGCAGCACCAACTTTTATGCCTGGCAGCACCAACTTTGCCTGACAGAACTAACTTGTTAGTTTCCATGTGGTACCCTCAAATCCAATCCAAACTGCATCTTTGACCCAATCCAATCATCAACACATCTTGCCTGGCAGCACCAAATTTGCCTAGCAGCACCAACTTTGCCTGGCAGCGTCAAATTTGCCTGGCAGCGTCAAATTTGCCTGGCAGCACCAAATTTGCCTAGCAGCACTAACTTGTTAGTTTCCATGTAGTACCCTCAAATCCAATTCAAACTGCATCTTTGACCCAATCCAATCATCAACACCATAGTTAAATGCTTTTAAGCAGCACTAACCAAGCCGAGCAGTACTAAGTGTTGGCCTGGCAGTATTAACCAAATGCAGCACCAACTGACTCATGCACTCATTATGGTAGCCCATCAATCTTCATTCCAATGATAGAAGAATCCCAAAATCATCATCTCATCTAAAATCTATCTGCTAACTAAAATATTTCACAAACTGTACAACAAAGTATTCTTTATAAACTAAAAGAGAAGCTTTGTTTGCCAGTCATATGGCATAGCAACTACTATCGACACCACTGCATGATCTGTATGCTTTTAGATTGCCCTGGAACAAAAAAACAACAAAAGTAAGAGAAATTAAGTATCTCTAGGACCCAAGTCATCTCAGCTTGGATATCCCTTTTTGGGTCAACATACTCGAATTTTTTGATTATGAAGCTCCCTTTTTCTTTGGACTAGCATGAATCTCATGTAATTCCCTTGGGCCTCCCAACCCACCTTGACTCTTAAAGCATTATCCATACTAACCCTTACCAGTAATAACTACTGCTCTTGTCCCATCTGTACTCATATTTTAACCCCAAAAAATTTAACATCTGTTTTAAGTCTTTGTCTAGTAACTGGTCTTGGTAGTAAAGACCGTCTTGATTGGTGAATATGAGGCTCGTAGGTCTAACATGACCATTCTTGGGTAAATTGGTCTAATAACACTACCAGTTTGTGCTATTTTTGGGGCAAATTGCCTAGCAGTACTAACAGGCCTAGCAGTACTAATAGGCCTAACAGTACTAATAGGCCTAGCAGTACTAACAATATGTACTGCTTACTTTCCCATTTTTTTGCCTAACAGGATTAACTAAACCTATCCTGGTTAGTACTCCTGATAGGACAAAAGACCTTCTAGCTTGAGGGTATATTCAATTTTATGAAATATATTGTGATTAAACACCCTTTTACATTACCCATACATGTTGAACCCCACTCCTTGACCAGTATTAACCAAAATTTTCATCTTAGTTCATGGACTCTTTATGGCATAAAAATCAGAATCTTGAATCAAAGGTCAGTACTCTTACAGACAAACAAGCTTTTATTTTCTTAAATCCAATCCCTTCTTTCTGAAAATTTGACTAATTTTATCAACTTGATTTCTAACTGTTTGAGTCTTATTAGTCTTAACAGGACTAACTATTTTTACAGCAGACACATCATCCTCATCATTTGAGTTCCAATCCTCAATGATGACTTTGTCTCTGTTTAACTTTGTTAGGGACAACTGATTTCAATGAACTGGACTTTATGTTTTTTAATGTTTTACTTCATTTGTTACTATGGTTTTAGATTTACTAGTATCAGTATTAATCTCAGTTGTTTTTGACTCAATGATTTTCTTTCTAATGGCATATTCATCTAAACCTGCAAATGATATGTCAGCTCTTGGGGTTAGGAAGTTCCCCCTGTTATAGGTGGGGAACAACATGATACCTATCTGCTTTGGAGAACCTATCATTTGCTGGTGTGATCTCTTCATCACTTGATCTGACCTCAAAAACACTCATACTAATCTCACTATCAGTTTCAGATTTGTTACTCATTTCATCCAATTGTGTGCCATATCCTAAACCATTTTTATCTTTAGCACTCATTTGACATTGAGTATTTTATTAAGACCCTTGGATGATTCTTCCCATTTTTCTATCTTAACTTTCATCTCATCTCTTTCCTTAACAACTTTTTTTAGTTCCATTTTAAGGTTGTTGATTTTTACTTCTCAGCACTTAAGCTCATAGTTTTGAAACTCATATTTTTCACCCCAAGCCAGTTCATTCTTTTCATGTCCAAGAATTCTAGATTCTAGAGATTCTAAGGCTAACTTATAACCCTGAATTTCTAGTCTGGCTCTGCTATGTTTTTCTCTTTCACTATCAAAGTTCTTTTGAAGAGTTTTAAAAGATTTAAGACATTGTTTAGAACAGTTTTGTACCTCTTTGTTAGAAGAACTTGATGAGCTTGAGGAGGAGATGGCCATCTTCCTGGTTTGATTGTAAATCTGCTTTAAATAATGGAGTTCTTCTTATTCAGAGTTTCCACACAGGCTCTGATACCACTTGTTGGATCCCTTACTGAATAGATCTTGAACCTTTAGCTTGCAAATGGTTTGTTACTTTAGATAAATCCAAAGCAACAATAATGAAACCTGATGAGACTATTTGATACGGAAAATAATCAACAATGCTAAGAAGAACAATATTAAGAAAAACACAAAAGATCTTTTATCAAACTCAACCTTTGTATTATAACTTGAATCGTACTAGGTTACAAGCTATGATTGCTAATTGATCTCTATTGATCTATATCTATTAACTATGCCTAGGGTTCCTTTTATACACCAAGAAACCAGGGGGGGTTTGTAATGGGCTTTACAATGTTGAAGAGATAATCATATCTATTCGCTATAATAACCATGCATACCCTAACAGCACTACAATTATAGGCTAGTACACTAACTTACTACTAACAGCACTAACTATACTAGCAGTACTAACAATGTACTGGCAGTACTAACTATACTCTAACAGTACTAAAGACTTAGTCTATTTTCTTCAATCTTTCTCAGCATCACTAAATCTTCACTAGCAGCACCAATGTTGAACCAACAGCAGTAAGTTGTAAAGTCTTCTAAAACCCAACACGTATTGACCCCTGTATAGTTGCGTGTTTAATTGTTTTCTTGTACCATTGTAGCAAGATAGAATTTGCACTTGTCTTCTAACCTTCTACAGGACCTTGCTAAAACTATGATATAGTATATGCTGAAAAAGAGTTGTGTTGAACTTATCCGGGCATTCCGAAGCCCTAGTCAACACATTTTCTGCTCAAGAACTCATCATGGAGATTTATCACGAGCAAAATATCAGGGAGTTTTCTGTTCTGCATCTATTTTCCCTTATTATTTAATTGTTTTATCTATACAACGAGGACGTTGTATAATTTAAGTGAGGGGATGGAGAATTAGAATGTAATTGTCTTTTTTTACAAAATAACATGCAAAGTGCTTGAAAATGCTCAAATTTTAAAATTTTTTAGCATGACTTTTGTAAAAATCACTAGTTACATTACCTAGCGCACCATAACCTTGAAACTTATTTGGAATTTAGCCTATTCCGGTTTCAACTGTCTACTAAATTCTACAAATTTATGATTGTGCCGGTGATGTAGTGGACTTTAGAACTTGGCCTGATATATCACTCGAGACCGCCATGATTAGTACCATGGATTTAGATGAAAGAACATGTTCAACTGATAAATTTCTAAGATTAAACTAAATAGCCTATATGTCGTAAAAATAACTAACTTCACAGGTTAGTTAACTCCCGTGTAACCCTTGATTACATCTCATTTTATGAGTAAAATCCCTGAACATAAACCTGTTGAGCTATTCCTTTCTTTCTTGTACACCAATAATTTATCTTAAATCCCGTGTAACCCTTGATGACTCTCATTTTAGAGTAAAATCCCATAGAACAACCTGTTGAGCCATTCCATTCTTTTTCTACACCATATTATATGTTTCGTTACACCTTTGTACCTTAGCCTACCGTGTAGTTTAAGCCTATTTTAATCAATGTTGCCAGTTGCTTTTGTGCAAAGTTTTGTATTTCCTATGTCAAAGTGAAATTTTTCTATCTCTGTAATGGTCGGGAAATTGCACAATGCAATAAGAAAAATATGTAGCTCGTAAGTTTCGCTACTTTCGCGATTATGAATCATGTCCGAAGAAGAAGTGTTACAAGGAAAAAATTATCCGAACGAGTTATGATAGTGAAGACGGTGGAATTAAACCGAGATTTATTATGTATTGCAAAAAAAAGAGAAGAGAAGAAAAATAGTCGTTTCAAAAGAAGTTTATACCGAAGGAATCACTTGGAAGGATCGACTATTCGTTGATACGTTACAAAAATCAACGATGTAATGTCTTGTAAAAAGTGGCCGACATCACCACTTATTATGTAAAAGTATGTAAAGAGCGGGATGTAAGGGAAGTTGATCGTTATGGGAACGCCAACTTAGGTTGTCTTTGTCATTTCTGTGATCGAGGCGTTTGTCTATATGTTCGAGTCTTTGTCATGGAACGGTCGGGGGGAAATTACTAGCAACCGTACCTTATTTCTTGGCTTAATCTATTTGTTTTTGTGAATTTTATTTAACAACCCATTTTTACTTCCCTTTTACTATCAACGAACCTAGTGTCTACTCAAACGAGACTTTTCGAGCATAGCATGTCTATTCCACGTTACGCCATGTATGCTTCTCACAGCCCATTGTTGGATGACGACTTTTTGTGAAAGTAAGAAGGACCCTACCCTATATCATTCTTCGTCCTAACAGCTGGTTAAACACAAACAGGGATGTATTTGGATTGTATATGTCTATTCCGTCGTTATGCCATGTATATACGATACATCTGCCTTGTTGTTGTGGCACTTATGGTGAAAGATTGTTGAATGATCAACCGTAAGCCTTCTTAACCTAATTTAGCTTTTGACTTGTTCTTCCTTAGCTTTAGCGGTGGAGATGTGTATCCTTGCCAAGCTTATGATACGAAACTAATCACGACCGAGCAATTGAGCGTACTACTTAAATGTTGCACCCTAGATTAGTTGAGTGATCTGAGTGTTTTCATTTCCATATTTCGTGAGGAGCTTGGTTATGTACAGGTGATTAGGACAAAACGATGCTTAAACGGAAAATCCTTAACTTCGGTTCGGGACACATTTTCATAAACTAAACTTTTTTCTAAAGTCTACTTGAGGACAAGTAGGATTCAAGTGGGGGATATTTGATGACATCAAATAACGTCACTTTATTATATCATTTATCCCATCTATTTTGCCCACTTTTATATAATTATTGCATTATTTGGTACTTAATTGCTTTAAAGTTGATAAATGCAGTAATTCAGGAGTGTTTTGTGAAGATAAGCTAAAAGGCGCATAAATTGGAGCTAAAACGAAGACATTTGAAGATTTCTGAAAATTCACCAATACGCCGTATCCAACTAAAGAGATACGGCGTATCTGCGCCAAGACTTCACAAGAAAACGCGTTTGAATAATTCCCATTACGGTGTATCCATGCTATCTATATACACCGTATCCATGAAGATAACTATTCGAAGATACAGTAAATCAAGTAAATTTGGAATGATATCAAAGATTTATTACGAACGTAACACGCACTCTAAGGAATCCAGCCAAATACGCCGTATCGACCTATTTGGATACGGCGTATCGAGTATTCAACAACTATAAATAGAAGACTCAAAAATGAAGTTTTTACGTGTCCAATAAACATATTTCTGTATAAACCATACCATCAAGATGAATTTTATAAGAGAAGATCAGCCATAAAGGGTCAAGCATTGATCACGACTCCATAGAAGACAATCGTGTAATTTTACTCTCTTTTTTTTTTAAAAAACTTTGTCGTATCGATTTCAATTTGTTTTGATTACATTGTATAAATTATAGAAGGTTCATGAGCTAATACCCTTGTATTAGCCCTCTAATGAAATTTTAAAATGTTTGGTTTGTTTTAAAAACGATTCTTAATTTATCGTTGATGTTTAATTATTTTATCCCTCATACTTGTTATGTGTTTGAATATGCGCCCTATCATTTCAACTGGGTCTTAATGTACGAACCCAAGTAATCTAAATACCGGGAAATAAGCTCTCCATATCGTGTCTTAAATTCCTGACGCAATAGGAATCACAAATAACGTATCATCTTTGTCTTTTGATTATGCTTAGTTGGACCGTAGGTGACCCGTTTATGTTCAGCAATCATGCTCTTAATTACCTGATAAAGATCGAATAGTAGACTACCAGTAATATAAACACCTTCAAACAAGAAGTGGGTAAAGTATGTTGGGCTAATTTTTTAATAGGATCACCACTGCTATAATTCCTAAGATGAGATTATGTAATTAAACTAAATGATGCTTTTACGGATACATTAAATGTAACAGGATTAATTATGTCTAAGGTTTTAGGATGATTTCCCGCTTAATCTTAAGAAAGATATGTCCTCTTCGAGATAAGTAAATCATTGCACAAAACAAACAAACCCAGCATTGAACCAGATTAATATGCTAATAACATTTTTCTACATTTGGCTTGTACCGCTTTTCTATATTCTAATCTTCATCTTTTATGTTTATTGTGTATTGAATTGGTATTTGTCATCACCAAACCTGTGCCAGTCTCTCAGGCTGAATCTCCCATTTCATTAGACAACGTACATAGCATAGGTTTAACCAGTAAATAGACTAATTAAATACTGATAGAATATAGGATTAAATTTCCACTCTTAGTGTTCGACACCCTACTTACCGCGAACTCCATCTTGATCGGGTACACTGCTCGTTAAAGTGTTGTTTTAGGTTTGTCGGCTAAATATAAATGTAAAACTTGATAATCAAATAATTGACCCTACACGACAACACATCAGTGTGTGATGGGGATCAATTAGATTTGCTGAACCTTCACCCAATTCAGATTGGTTTTGTACCACTATTGTTGGAAATAAAGGTGTTACTCTACCAGAAAAACCTTTGCCTACCCTTCTCATATTTCTAAAGATCTTTTTAGTGTGAGAGGATGCAATGTAAATTCTCTTATGAGCTAGCCTTCCATCAAGTTGTTGATCCAAAAATACTTGTACAAACCTTGGATACATCAAAAACTTCCCAGACAAATTATCCAAGTTTCTAACCATACTTTTAAAAATGTATTTTGAAAAATTGAACTTCTGGTTTGTAGCTAAGCAAATAATTACAGATGCCACAGTACTACTAAACTCATTCCATGCAGTAGTATTTGGACTTAGACACCCATCAATGTAAGTTGTTCAAAAATGGTAGAATTTGGTAAACAATCAACACCTTTCTCATCTGCTAGTTGAAGATCTCTTCTAACATATGATTTAGTAATGACTATCTTCTTGCCATCTACTAGGGCATGTAACTGTGCTTCCCCATTGATAGTTTTGACCTTAGCAGTAGACCAGAACTGTTCGATGCAAGAAATATATATAGTAGGATTAATGGTTAATGCATACTTTATAGGGTGTGCATTCAAAAAATCCACTATTTGTTCAAACCCATCACTTTCTGTGGGTTTAGACAAAAATGCGACCAAATTATGAGTATCAACAAATTTAGAGCCGTTATTTGTGTTTGGTTTTGATAATGGATGATAAAATTGAGTTAGGGTTTGTAGTTAGAGAGTATTTGAAAGAGTGAAATTGATTAAAGAATCGATTGAAACCCTTAATCGAAGTATTTATGAAAATACCCTCAACAGCATTAACTTTCACCCAGCAGTAGTAACCCAGGAGTAGTAAGTTATGCCTAGCAGCATTAACTTTGAGTCTCTAGCATTAACTCCAATTCCATTCTAAACAGCTTTTCCATCATCAATTTAACACTTTTCTTTGCTTTTTTCTACAAAATGTTAATCCAAAAACCAAGAAAACACAAGCCATAGCGATTTTCACAATTATCACAGTATTAATTATACCTAGCAGTATTAAGTATAACTAACAGTAGAAACTCAGCAGTACTAATTATACTTAACAGCAGAAACTTTTAATGACATGAATAATAGTACTAATTCATACAAAACTCTACAAAAACATAAAGTGATAAAAGACTTTAAGGATTTAGCATTCCAATACTAACAATCAAATATTGAAATCTACTTACATCAAAAGCTTTTGTAAGCAAATCTGCAACATTCTTGTCAGTATGGATTTTGACCATTTGAATCAATTTCTTTCATTGCAATCTCTAATAAAATGATGTCTGATCTCTATATGCTTTGTTTTTGAATAAAAAACAAGATTTTTAATTATGCAAATAGTATTGTTATTGTCCAATAAAGATTTGGTATGGCATAAAATTGGTACGCCGCATCAAGTAGTTGATTTTGAATCCAAAGCACTTGTCCACAGCAACTTGAAGCAGCCACATACTCAGCTTCTGTTGTGGAATTTGCAACCACTGTCTGTTTCTTGCACTGCCATGATATTAATCTACATCCAAGGAATTGACAACCTCTTTTGTAGACTTCCTATCCAAGCTTGCTCCAGCATAATCACTATCAGTTGTAGCTACCAATCAAACAGGAGAATCTTTTTAGATACCAAAGGCCACAATTTTGCTGACCTTTTAAGTACCCTAAAAATCCATTTCACGGCATAAAGAAGTAAAATCTTAGATTGACTTGGTATCTAATACAGCATACACTCAAACATGATGTTAGGTCTTGAAGAATGTAGATACACAATGAACAAAATCATAGACCTATACATATGAACAACAATCCACTTCTTTCACCATTCTTCATCCTTGAGAAGAGGCTATTTGAGTTTCCATTTGTGTGCTTGCAGTCTGACTTCGTAAACTCAGATTTCTTTAAAATTTCATCACATATTTATCTTGACATAATAAAGATGTCATCCATACTTCAGCTATTCACTTAAAACCCAAGAAGAATGTAAGTTCTCCCATAAAAACTCATCTAAAATCTTCATGCAAATCAAATTCTCAATCAATGCATAGCTCCTTCTTTATTAAATCAAATATGATATCATCCACATAAACTTGAACTATCTTGTCAATTTTCCCTTTTTGAAACCCATTGTCCAACAAATATGTTGACAAAGTTTCATACCAAGCTCTAGGAGCTTGATGTAGTCCATACAATACTTTTTTAACCTTGTATAATATATCAGGAAAGTTTGGATTTTCAAATCTTGATGGTTGACATACATACACCTCTTCTTCAATCTTCCCATACAGAAAAACACTTTTTACATCCATTTGTTACACCACAAAATCTTTAAATAAAGTATAAAATAGCCTAATTGCTTTAATTCTTGCAACAGGAGACTTCATCATAGTCAATCCCTTCGTCTTGTGTGTCCCTTGAGCAACCATCTTGGCTTTAATATCTTATCACAATTCCCCTTATCAATCATTTTTTTATTCTTAAAAACCCATTTAGAGCCTATAGCCCTTTTTTCATTTGGTAAATCTATTAAAGTCCAAATTTCTTGAAACTTGATTTGTAGAAGCTCTTCCTGCATAGCCTCTATCCAGCTTGGATCCTTCAATGCATGAATTACCTTTTTGGTTCTTCCAGTGATAAAAAGCAAGCAAATAAGCAGTTTTGAAGGTCTTTGGGGTTTGTTCTTTCTTGAATAGTACTAATAACCCATGTTTCTTTTAAATTTTTGACATCTTTCATGTTTTGTGTAGATGATTGCCAATCTCCAATCACTTGATTAAGATGGATGATACTTTATTAATTCTTTTGTAGTTGGTATTAGGACTGACTTGATTGTTGTATCCACAATTGTTCATGGTCAGCCATTTGCACCATCTCTTCATCTTTCTTAAAAAGTCCAATTATGCTATAATACTTCCAAAGTAGGCATATTATGGATGAATGGAATTCAATGCTTGTATTTTTCCACCAACAAGAGCAAGCATTAACCTCATTTGTGCCAGCAGCAAATAACATTGAACAACAGTATTAACATTGTTAGTGCTGTTAACATTATCTTCTTTCTCTTGATCATTACATTCACTTTCTTTTCTTGGATCTTCATCAACCTTCTTTCCATCACCACTTGAAGGTTTGTATGCATCATCATGAGAACACTTTGGATCTTAAGAATATGGTAGATCAGCAGTCTATAATAGTAGCAAAATGTAATCTTTAACAGGTTCTGTCTCCTTTCTAGCTTGACCTGCATTATCACTTGCTTTTGTACCTGCACAACCATTAGATTGTCTACCTGCAACAATTGGCTCATATATCATTGTTCTTGTTAGTGCATCAATATCAAATATCCAATCTGGTCCACTACCTACAACATTAGGTCTACTCTCACTAAACCTAATATGCAAGTTTTCTTTCACTATCATTGTTCTACTATTGAATACTCTAAAGGCTTTACTATTCAAAGAGTATACAACAAAGAAACCTTCATCAGCCTTACCATCAAATTTGCCTAAGTGATCTATGGTATTGAGAATGGTAACAGGACACCCAAATGGTCTCATAAAACTTAAAGTTGGTGTTCTACCATGAAAAAGTTCATATGGGGTCTTGTTATGAGGCTTAACTACTAACACTCTATTTTGCACATAACAAGCAGTACTACTGTTTCTGCCCAAAAAGTAGCTGGCAACTTAGAATCAGCTAGCATTGTCCTAGCAGCCTCAATTAGTGTCCTATTCCTCCTCTTAGCAACTCTATTTTGTTGAGGAGTTCTGGCTACACTAAATTGTCTCAAAATACCCTTCATCTCATAAAACTGATTCATTTCTATGTTTTTTGAACTCAGTTCCATTATCACATCTAATCACCTTAACCTTATGATCTACTTGATTTTCTATCACAATTATAAAGGATTTAAGAATGTCACTAGTCTCATCCTTAGTAGCTAGAAAGAAAACCCATGTAAACCTACTGTAGTCATCTGTGACAACTAGGCAATACATTTTCTTCATAAGGCTTTTTACAAATGTTGAACCAAACAAGTCCATATGCAACAAATGTAAAGGAAGACTAATTGAGTTCTCTGTTTTGGACTTACAAGAGGCTCTGTGCTGCTTTCCCTACCACACACGACCTCGAATTAAAAGCAGTAGTATTCGCTATTAAAATTTAGAGACACTATCTGTATGGTACAAAGTATATTGTGTTCACTGATCATGAAAGTCTTCAGCATATCCTTGATCAAAAAGAGTTGAACATGAGACAACGCCGTTGGTTAAAATTGCTTGCAGATTACGATTGTGAGATTCATTAAAATCCTGAAAAGGCAAATGTTGTAGCAGCTGCCTTAGCCAGAAGAACGAATCAAACCATCTGAGTAAAGCATTGTCATGAACCCTTCCTCAAACATTTTCATCACAAATCCTCAAAGCCCAAACTGAGGCGATCAAAGAAGAAAACATTAAAGCTAAGAACCTATAAGGAATGGATAAAGCATTTGAAGTACGTCCTGATAGAACTCGTTGTATCAAGACCCGAAGCTGGTTACCACTCTTTGGTAATTTGAGAGACTTAATCATGCATGAATCTCATAAATCAAAGTATTCCATCACCAAGGTTTTGAATAAGATGTACTGATCTAAAGAAATCTTATTGGTGGCCATAACATGAAGGCGATCATCGCTGAATATGTCAGCAAATGTTTGACATGCTCTAGAGTTAAAGCAGAATGTCAGAAGCCATTTGGCTTACTAATACAACCAGAGATTCCTACATGGAAATAGGAAAGAATAACGATGGACTTCGTTACAAAACAACCCAAAACATCAAGTGAACATGACACAATTTGGGTCATTATAGATCGCCTTACCAAATCAGCACATTTCATCCCCACCAAAGCAACAGATAGTATGGAAACCTTTACAAGGTTGTATATAAAGGAGATAGTCTCACGGCATGGAGTGCCGATATCCATTATCTCAGATCATGACAGTCATTTCACATCTAGATTCTGGCAATCAATGCAGAATGCTTTGGGTACTCAATTAGACATGAGTACGGCATATCATCCCGAGACTAATGGACAAAGTGAAAGAACCATCCAAACACTTAAAGATATGCTTCGAGCATGTGTTATAGATTTTGGAAAAGGATGGGAAAGACACTTACCATTGGTAGAATTCTCATACAATAACAGTTACCATGCCAATATTAAGGCAACACCATTTGAGGCACTTTATGGTCGAAAGTGCAGATCACTTGTTTCCTGGGCCGAAGTTGGAGATGTTCAACTTATAGGACCAGAAATAATCCATGAAACCACTAAAAAGATAGTGCAAATTCGACAACGCTTATAAGCTGCAAGAGATCGGCAAAAGAAGTTATGCCAATATAAGAAGAAAGCCTTTAGAATTTCAAGTTGGAGATCATGTTATGTTGAAAGTATCAACTCGTAAAGATGTCATTCGATCGGAAAACGAGGAAAGCTTAACCCCCGGTACATTAGACCATTCAAAATCCTTGAATGGATTGGCCTAGTGGCATACAAACTAGAGCTTCCTGAAGAGCTTAGTAATGTCCACAGTACTTAACATAATTCTAATCTAAAGAAATACTTATCTGACGAATCCCTTGTCATTCCAATGAAAGAGCTTCGACTTGATGACAAACTCAACTTTGTAGAAGAACCAGTGGAGATTATGGATCGAGAAGTCAAGCAACTGAAACAAAGTCATATTCCAATAATCAAAGTACGATGGAACTCTAAAAGAGGACCAAAATTTACATGGGAACGCGAAGATCAAATTCGCGCCAAGTATCCATATCTGTTTTCAAACATCACTCCGGCATCCAACTAAATCTCGGGACGAGATTTCTTTTAAAGGAGGGAGACTATAACAACCAGCAATTTTTATCAATGTAAATATCCATATATTAAATTAGATGCCCTATATGATTTCAAATTTTAGCCTATAACTATCTTGTAAATAAATTGAACTCATTTGGTTCTAAACTTCAAGTTTTTCTTCCACTAACTCTTTACCAGTTCTTTTTATCCTAGAACCATTAACTGGATTTCTTTAAATCTTTTAACTAGGTGATCATTTTTAAGATTCTAAAAAGTTCAATAGTTTCTAAACACATGATTTTGAACAAATGAACCTTTGGATACTCTGTGTCAGATGTTAGAGATGAGAAAGCTATGAGTACATAATTAGGCACTTCCTACTACATGAAAATAAAAAATCTCTCTATTCATATCCACCAAGACCATCACATGACAAAAAGCTGTTAGAAGTAGATGTTTTCATAGGCACACTCCTTTTGAGCTTTCCTTGTTCTTGTTGTCTTGATTTCTTGGAGCTCTGCACTCCCTAGCAAAATGTCCCCTCTTGTGGCAGTTGTAGCACTCTACTTTGGACTTATCAAAACCGATAGTTCATTTCCATTAACAGATAGCTTCCCCTTCCTGGTATTCTTTAAAAAACCTTCTAGCCATTCATCAGTCAACATGGCCATTTGCAAATCTCAAAAGCCATTTCTCCATATCTATCTGGATGGATTTGTTGCATGTACATATGTACATAGTTGAATGACCTATCTGTTGTTAGCCAAAGAAATGCACAAAATTATACAACATTTCTAGTTATCAATATTTGTAAGAGTTAGCAGCAATTAGACTGGAGTGCTAGCAAAATCTCCCATGAGAGTATTAACTGTTCATTAGTGTGCTTGTGTTGTTATTGAAGAAGGACACAAAAGATGTTCTGTGTGCTTGATTGAGTAGAAACTACCTTTAACTTCTGGTTCATTACACCTTGATGTTGTTTGTAGAGATCATCCTGCTCATTGTATCCAAATTCAGCTTTATTCTCACACAAACAGTCATTATGTTACACTCAGGTGTCAAACTTCTTAATAACTTATAATTGACATCTTCTTGTGAATGCTTTTGCATCAAAAAGTTATCTAACTCACAAGCTTTTGATGCCTATCAAAAAGTTTGATCAAGCATCTTGAGATTGGAGGAGTAATGTTTTCATATTGATTTTAAGAGATTCCTTTGAGTCTTTCTTGTAGCTGCATTCCTACCAAATCTCTTTTCAACAGCTTCCAGCAACTTCTTAGCATCCTTTATAGAGATAAAAATTAAATGATGTTCATTGGGAATGCCCATCATTAAAGTACTTCTAGCTTTCACCTCTAATCTTCTCTGAGTCTTTTCTTCAGCAGTTGTAATAGGCATCTCTGTCACAACACCTTCCACAGTTGTTGTTTTTGGCAAGGTTGCACCATTCTCTAGGACTTCCCACATTGCATAGTCTATCATCTGGATATATTATTCAATCCTCATCCTCCAGATCTCATTCTTACCAGGTTTGAGCATGGGAACTTTGGATGCAGCCACCATGTGTGCCGAATCTTGATCCATATCTTTAAATAAAGATCTTGTGTATAAACACAGTTTCTTCTCTTTCAAAGCTTCTTAACAAGCTCTTATACCACTTGTTGATCCCACTTCAATAGATCGAATTCCTTAATTCTTGTTTAAGGTTTAGTTATATTAGATAAATCTAACACAACTATAGTAGAAACTTTTTTGAATGCATTAAAGTTTAGGCGGAATCTAATCTTTTATATTGAGATAGAATTAGCAATGGATTCATTCTATTCTATGAACATTATAATTCAACAAACAAAGATTAATGTTATTAATGATATTAATTGGAATACTTCAGTATTATGGATTTACAAATACTTGAAGCTCATGTTTAAATTTATACGATAAGATTGATTTATTGGTTTTTGGTTTTTCTTGTAGCTGCATTTCCACCAATCTCTTTTCAACAGCTTCCAACACACTTTTAGCATCCTTTCTAGACGTTAACTTTAACTGATGTTCATTGGGAATGCCCTATCATATAAGTACTTCTAGCTTTCACTTAATCCTTATCTTGAGTCTTTTCTTTAGCAGTTGTAATAGGGCATCTCTGTCACAAACACTTCTAGCAGTTATTGTTTTTGGCAAGGTTGCCACCATTCTTATTGAATTCCATAGTGCATGGTTCTATCATCTGGATTATTATTCAATCCTCATCCTTAGAGATTCACTTCTACACAGGTTTGAGCATGTGAACTTGGGCATGCAGCCACCATGTGTGCCGAAGTTGATCCATATCTTTAAAAAATGTTCTTGTGAGATAACAATTTTCTTCTCTTTTCAAAGCTTCTATAAAACAAGCTCTGTTTGACCACTTGTTGATCCCTCTTAATAGATCGACATTCTTAAATGCTTGTTTAGGTTTAGTTATATTGATAATCTAACAAACTATAGGTATAACTTTTGTTTTGAATGTATTAAAGATTATGGTAATCTATTATTTAATATTTGAGAAGAATTTCAATGAAACTGTAATTCTTGAAACATTATAATTCAAAAAAATTAAAAATCATACAAGCTCTAATGTGAGATTAATAATAATAATATGATTCTTCAAAGTATTAGGGTTACAAATACCTTGAAGCTATGAATTATACGACTAAGATTGATTTTTGGTTTTTGGTACTGGTACATCAATCTCTATGCCTTAGGACCTCCTTTTATACACCAAGGAGTCCTACTCGGCTTACAATACTTTCCTAAGTATATAAAATCTTTTCTATAAATAACTAATACATATCAAGTAAGCAGTACTAACAAACAATACTAACTTACACTAGCAGTACTAACTTAACACTGGCAGTACTAACTACCTAGAATATTTTCTTGAGCAGTAGTAACTCTTCAGCAGCATTAACTTCAAGCAGTCTTTGTACTAGCAGTAGTAACTTTCACTAGCAGCATTAACTTTTGTACCAGCAGTAGTAACTACTTAGTATATTTTCTTTAAAGTCTCTAAGCAGTACTAACTCCAGCTGAGCAGCATTAACACAAACATGAGCAACAGTAATCCAAACAGCATCAAGAAGACTTTTAATCCCAATAGTTTCGATGACTTACCAATCTCCTATTTATAGGGGACTAACGAACCTGATCTTGCCATCGGTTAAGAATCAAATATTTCTTTCAGTCAGAAAATATTCTGATATCACATGAGCATTTAATGAATCTGAGTCATTTCTTATCTGTAAAAAGCCACTTGCTTCATGTACTTCTAGATAACTATTTAATTTCATTTCCATCCCACGTGATGACTAGCATTTCATTTCATCCATTTGACATGCTACTTGTTTCGTATATTATAATATTTATGCTCAAATTGCTTTGCTAGCCACATGCTTATGCATGCATATAACCATTCACGTAAAGTATAGCAAAATATCTAGCCTATCACTATCAGTATACAGTTTAACTCTAGGGTAGTTTTTAAAGTTAATGGTAGGTTAATGGTGTGTTTTGAAAGTTCTTTTTCTTTTTCTGAATATATATTTATATTATATTTTATAAAATCGAACATATCTAAAAATATATTAATATTGGGCTCGTTTTACTCGTAATCCAAATGCATTCTCATTGGTATTTTTTTTGTAAAAAGGTTTAGAAAAGATATTTGATAAAAAAAAGTTTGTTATATTAAAATTGTAATTAGCAAGAAGTACATGGTAATTTTTGTAAGAAGTAAAGTTTTATAGATTTGTCCATAAATAGTCCCTACACTACCATGTACATATGTAACTTTGGTTAAACTTTTGGGTTGTTTTTGAAGTTAATTGGTTGGTTAAGGGTGTATTTCAATAGTTTTTTTTTCAAAAATTTATATGAAACTTTGATATTTGAAAAAAAATCATACGCATCTAAAAAACATATCATATTGTGCTCGTTTTGTTCGTAATCTAGAGATTTCTCGTCGGTATATGCTTTATAAAATAAGTTATGGAATATTTGTTAGATATTTGACAAAAAAAAGTTTGTTATATAAAATAGTCGTAAATAGAAAGAAGTATAGGGTAATTTATACAATTCAGACTTTTGTAGAATTGTAGCCTTTGAACATTGCGGTTTATTTTAAAGTTATTAGGTAGTTTAAGGGTGTGTTTTGAAAGTTTTTTTTAAAGATATGTATTAGTATTTTTTATAAAATCGTATGTATGTCGGAAGCATCGCTATATTTGGCTCGTTTTATTCGCAATTCGAAGATGTTTTTGGCGGTATATTTTTTTATGAATGAATCGGTATATATTTGTTACATATTTGATAAACAAAGTTGGTTATATAAAAAAGTCATAAATAGTTAAATGTTAAAGGTAATTTTCGTAACTTGTTGCATAGTTTAAGAGTACGTTTTGTAATTTTTTATTCAATATTTTGGGCCGGCACTTTTGGGCCGTAGCGAAACGATGTAGTTTCGCTCGGCTAACGTGTATTATAGTTTTCATTTATCATTTTGGGCTCTCTGTTTCTGTTTTGGGCCCACACTTTTGGCCGCAGCGAAACTACGTAGTTTCCATCGCCTTTTGTGTATTAGTAACAAGATGGTGATGTCTCGCGCGTTGCGGCGGAGCTATTTAGAGTTGATATAAGTATTTTTTAAATGAGAAAGTTTAGTGTATATATGTTTTTTTACCATTGTTCTTTCTTTTTATAAATTTTTTTACTTTTTTATTATGAGCTTTACTCGCGCATATAGTGAGTCGATTGGCTTATACTGTCTGTGAAATAACTGTATGTGTCAACTGATGTACAAATATATTTGTGTCTGCTTTGGTAGCCATAATTTAATTAGTAGACTTGGAAGTATACAGTTCGACTCTAGGGTAGTTTTCAAAGCTAATGGGTAGGTTAAATGTATGTTTTGAAAGTTCTTTAAAAAAAATATATATATCAAACTTCAATATTTTCTATAAAATCGTGCGTACGCCAAAAACATATCAATATTGTGCTTGTTTTGTTCGTAATCCAAAGACGTGTTCATCGGTACATTTTTTTTTATCAAAAAGTCGTTAGATATTATTTTTGATAACATTAAAAACCCGTAAATAGCAAGAAGTTTAAAGATTTTTTTGTAAGAAATATATAGATTTGTATATAAACAGCCCATAAGATAACAAAATGTATACATATTTAACTGTAATAAAACTCTAGGGTAGTTTTTAAAGTTAATAGGTAGGTTGAATGCGTGTTTTGAAAGTTTTTTTTTTCTTTCAAAAATATATATTAATCTTCGATATTTTTTATAAAATCGTACGTACGTCAAAGCGTATCGATATTGTGCTCGTTTTGTTCGTAATCCAGAGGCATTCTCGTGTGTATATTTTTTATTGAAGAAATTGTTGGATATTTGTTAGATATTTGAAAAATAAAGTTTGTTATATAAAAAATCGTAAATAGCAAGAAGTATAGAGTATTTTATATAATTCAAACTTTCATAGAATGATACGTCTTTTACCCTCGTGGTTAAATTTGAAAGTCATTAGGTAGTGTTGAGGTATGTTTTGAATGTCTTTTAAAAAAATATATATATTAAATTCTGACATTTTTATATAAAATCGTATGTAATTCAGAAGCATTGCAATATTGGGCTTATTTTGTTCGCAATTCGAAGGTTTTTCATAGGTATATTTTTTATGAAGAAGTCGGTAGATATTTGTTATATATTTGATAAATAACGTGTGTTATATAAAAATGTTGTAAATACCTAAAAGTATTAGATTTAGGTTAATTCTCTGCCTCCAACTATTATTCATGATCAAATATTTATACATCACAAGACTTACACAATAAGATAACTAATATGGGCTAAGCCCGATAGTAAATAATAAACAATACATCTACTAATATTATTCGGCTAATACTCCCTCGCAGTTGGAACGGGAGGTTTTTGGACGTTCAAACTGGAACGAAACTCAAGAAATAATGCACTCGGAATACCCTTAGTGAAGATATCTGCATATTGAAACCGAGACGGAATGTGTAAAACACGCACTTGCCCAGATGCCACATAATCACGAACAAAATGTATATCTATCTCAATGTGCTTAGTACGTTGGTGTTGGACCGGATTAGTAGAAAGGTAAACGGCACTGAAATTGTCACAATAAACAAGTGTAGCAGTATGTAAAGGAGCATGTAATTCCATTAAAAGATTACGAATCCAGGCTGTTTCAGCGACAACATTAGCAACGCCTCTATATTCAGCCTCTGCACTAGAACGTGATAAAGTAACTTGTCGTTTAGCAGACCATGATAGTAGATTATCCCCAAGAAAAACACAATACCCAGAAGTGGACCGTCGGGTGACTGGGAAACCTGCCCAATCAGCATCGGTGTATGCAGTGAGTTGGGTGGTAATAGAAACATGTAGTTGAAGACCATGATCAAGATTACCACGAACATACCCAAGAATTCGCTTTAACGCAGCAAGATGAGGCTCACGGTGATCATGCATATAGAGACAACCCTGTTGAACAACATAAGAAATATCTGGTCGTGTGAAAGTAAGATACGGAAGAGCACCTGCCAAGCTACGATACAAGGTGGAATCAGAAACAGGGTCGCCATCAGGACCCAACTTGGATTCAGTATCAACCGGAGTCCTACAAGGATTGAAATGTTGCATGTGGGCTCTCTCAAGTATTTCCTCAGCATATTTAGAGTGCGATAAAAACATGCATGCCGAAGTCCATTGAGCCGAGATGCCAAGGAAATAATTAAGAGAGCCAAGATCGGTCATAGAAAACTCGGCATGTAAAGATCTAATGACCCGCTGTAGAAATGTTGCAGGAGATGATGCAAGAATGATATCATCGATATATAATAATAAATAAGCAATATCAGCCCCACG
>BQNB010110079.1:0-20578 GCA_026074375.1 Tanacetum coccineum
AAAAGTTACACACTTAAAACCATAAAAACGAGTTTGTATATATAGGAAAACGGGCGCGATAGGGTCACGTTATAATCTTGACACCGTTGGCCCGCCAAATCTTCTAGGACTTCTTTAAGTCGGTTGGATCCTGACGTCGTCACAAGAACTCTGACGCCGTCCTTTTTAAGCGTCGACACCGTCACAATAAAATTTGATGCCGTCTCTATGCACTCTATGCGTATTATTCAAGAGATTTGGTGTAGAGTCGTAGTCTTGTCCGTTTCTTCTACAAATGAGCCCAAGTCACGTGTATTTCTTCCAAAAGCCATCCAAATGCTGAAAACATAAAAAGGAACTATTAAGTACATAATTTGGGCATTATTTCATGATTTAAGGGGTTAACTGGCTCCGAAAAAGTGTATAAAATGACACCTCATCAAATACCCCTATACTTAGGATTTGCTTATCCTTAAGCAAATGGGCTTTTCTACCTAGACAATAGCAGTATCAAGAGCATTTAACCTATTTTTTAAAGATATTTTATGACACAACATTCTAAACCTCATAATTAAAAGCACAGAAGTTATACACTAGCATCTCACATAAGTGTTTAGATTCTCTCTTTCTTTCAGATGTATAATGAATTATAGCAATATGGGAAATGAAAAATTAACACTCATTACCTGTCATAGCATATAAATTGCCATAGGCTTGTGTTGGGATTAAAATCCTTCTTGAAGTTACTGCTGTTAAGGTATTTGTTACTGCTGCTAAGCATAAATTAGTGTTGTTAGTAATCTTAATGAAAAATATGCTAAGTAGTTAGTATTGCTAGTTACTACTGCTAGCGTAAGTTACTACTTCTAGTGTATATTACTACTGCTAGTTACTACTACTAGTAATGTTAGTACTGCTAGAGTAAAGTTAGTACTGCTAGTGTAACTTAGTACTGCTGGTGAAGATTGAAGAAAACTTTCTAAGTAGTTAATGCTGCTTGTACACAGTTAGTGCTGCTGGTACAAAAGTTACTACTGTTGGTGTTGAAAGTTAATGTTGCTGGTATAAAAGTTACTGCTGAAAGATTACAACTGCTGAAAAGATAAAGACTGCTCAGAGAAAAACATTACTTATGTGGTATGTATGAGATATTTTTGTAAAATATACGTATAAGTTATTTGTTTAGAAGATCATGATAACTTAGGAAAATATTGTAATCCCATTAGGACTCCTTGGTGTATAAAAGGAGGTCCTAGGGTATAGAGTTCTATGTACCAAAAATGAGTCATAGAGTTGTTCATAGCTTCAAGGTTTTGTAACCCTAATACTAGGAGAGTATTCGTATTATTTGTAATAATAATATTGGAGCTTTTATTGTTGAATTAAATTATGTTCTTGTGATACTGTTTCATTAAAGAATTCTTCTTATATTAAAGATTAGATTCCGCATAATCTTTAGTATTATCAAACAAAGTTTCTTACATAGTTGTGTAGGATTTATCTTGCATAACTAAACCTTACACAAGCTAAGGAATTCAAGATTCATTGAAGTGGGATCAACAGGTATTGCCAAACATCTCGATTTTTCACCAAAAGCTTAAAATGATGAATCGTATCTAGTACTTGTACTTGGTATATTTGCATCGTATTTTTCTAAATCTTTCTCATGTACCATGTGGATTTTATTTTTCTTTAATTCTAGATTTTCTTGAGGGTAAGCAAAGTTGAAGTGTGGGGGAATTTGATAATGCTCAAATTGTACATGTTTTTAGTCGCGTTATCCGTACTTTTGTATATGTTCTTTGGTTATTTTTATATGCTTTTGTAACCTAATTGGGCCAAAGTGTGTTTGCAAGTCTATTTGTAACCAAGTACATGAAAAGTAAGAAAAGATGAAGAAACAATGAATAAATGAAGTTTTATACAAGTACGAAGAATCCCGCATCAAGATCAAGCTCGAGAAGCATTTCAAGAGCAAAAGAGTTGACCATTCAAGTTTCCAAGTCCTGCAATAAAGTCAAAGTCAAGTTACTTTGAAGAATAAAGACTCACGGTCGAGTGCTATACAATCGAAAAGCTTAAATGAAGAAACAAGAAAAGTGTATGCTGAAAAGTGCGAGCAGCCGCCCGACGTGTAAAGGAGCCACCCGGTTAGATGCAAAAATCACAAGGAGCCGCCTGGCATGCAAAGTAGCCCCCGGCTGGATGATTATGTCTTCCCTAAGTTTCATTAATACACCAATTTAAGTGCCATTAAGCCTTGAGTCCGATCATGCCTCCATATTAACTCATATTACAGCTATATTGATGAAACTTTGTGCCCAAGGACTTCATTAAACACCCTAGGCCTCGTTTCTACTATAAATAAAGCCCCCATGGCTTAGTTTTCCACATGAAAATTTCCCCTTACACCATAAGGACAAATTTTCTACCATCTGTCTCTCCCAAAAGACCACACAACTCTGCCATTTACAAAATAGGGATCAAATCTCATTGAAGAAGGTGTTCGGTATCATTTTTCTGCTTGGTAGAACTTGTAGTTAATTGAAGGCTTCAAGATCTAAATCCATCCATTACCGATTGTAATTTCTACTTTGGTATAATACTTTTACTTTCCAAGATGTTTGTTATTGATATGATTGTTGAAACTTTGTGTTTGGTTGAAATAATCATGGAGTAGTTTTTCTTTACTTTTTTGGAATGATGTAAACATTGATATGGAGTGTTTGGATTTTTGTAATGTAGAACTATGAATTTGCTTACGAGTTTGGTTGAATTGAAACGTGTCTAATTAATTTGTTGGTAAATCATAATTGGATCTGTAAGTCGAAAGGACTTCTTGTGATGATTTGTTCCAAATGTTAGCGCGCGTATATGTTTGGTATTTCATAATTGACAAATATGAATAAACATCTTAAAACGGACTCATAATGGTTTAATCAAGAGTATAGGACGAAAGGACTCTTATGAACAAATTAATAAAATCATCTTTCTAAACAAATGGCCTATAAAAGACTTGGTTTAAAATAACGTTCATAGGTCGAAAGGGTTCGTTAGTCTAATCCGTGTTATATGCATTTTTATGATACTACCCGTTAAATTAAAATTGTATGACTTTGGTTTTGTTTGCTATTGCTCAAGTTCTACCCGAATCACCATACACCCCATTGATATGAATACTAGTTCCCAAACAAGTGTTGTTTTTACTTATTGAATTCGCATCTTTATAATTTTGGCGTTATTTGTTGCTTATATGGTATTGTAGGACGTGACAACAATTTTACAACTTTCGTGTTACTTGTTACATAGATTCTTCACAATTGAAAACACCCAAATCCTAGTGAACGACCTCGGCATACCACACCAAGCTAGCTACACACAATAGGTCATACTTGCCCGAATGTGTTCTTAGCTTAATCTCGGTTATCCTTATTATAAATTTCAAACTAGTAGTCGTGAGACACATCACCCATCAGCTAGGTACTCAAGCCAACAACAGGATTTCAGTGATGCCAGCTAGAATATGGATACAGGTGCATCTTCCCACTATGCTCTATGGGAGGTCATAAAGAATGAAAACACTGCACCAAAGCAACACTTGTGGAAGGTGTTGAGAAAGTAATACCTTCTACAACTGCTGAAGAAAAGACACAAAGTGTCACACCCTACCAAGGCGAAAACGCGAGGCGCGACGAGAGAAGGAATCATCACAACACATTGGCGTCTATATAGAGAAACTAAAACATGCATAAAATATAAGGTATAGACACGCAGTGTCATGAAAATACCCAAACACATCAACAAAATCCAAAAGGCATCTGACATTGAAATGAAGACAGTTCATGTCAACGTCATGACATGCAAACATTCATACATCCAAAACAAATAATGAAATCTAGATAACTAAACTTCGCCAGCTGCCTACGGTCCATCTAGCCACTTTTTCAAACTTTAATCTCATCATGTTAAATACCTAAAAATGATGCTTATACGTCAATACAATGGTTGGTGAGAAACATAGGTTTTCAGAAACACATATTTAATCTATTACCAAAATCATTAACCGAATTACTGTAATTATAAAATAATACTTTTGCATGTCAGTTATGCTAAATAACATACAAGCTAACGTGCAATTCAATCCAATCAATCATTCAAACACCAAACAGACAACCTCAAACGCTCCTGGATCATACCAAATCTCTTTCCCTCTAGCTTAGGCCATGGATACCCGCAAGTAATCCTCCTGATTATGCAACAATTCCTTCCACTAACATACCAAAGTCCCACTAGCTCAAGCCATAGATACTCGCAAGTAATCCTCCTGACTAGGCAATAATTCCTTCCACTAAACAGGTCATGGATACCCGCAAGTAACCCTCCTGACTTAGTTCATACATCAATATCACATCACATAACATGTAGCACATAACGCATATCAGTCACATAATAGTCCATGCATTTACACTAACACATAATCACAGGAATTTAAAACTCTTTTCAACACTTGCATCATTTTCATCCCAAGTTTAAAACGCAATAAAAAGTGGGACTATGTAACTCACCTGAATGCTCAAAACGCAGCTTCCAATTCCTATCATATAACACCCCGTGTTTTAAAGTCATTAACGACGTCAATAAATTCACAAGTTATTTTTAGTATTGTACGCGTATGCTTTTAAACCGTAAACGTTAAGTTAAATCGCGTAAGCTAAAAATTATCGTTCAAAGTAAACGGGCATCAAACAATTAAATGTATGCGTCAAGCAAGTATTAAATAATTATTTTTGAGAATAATTATGGTCTTTGTTCATTTTATTTTTATTGGTTGCGTAAAGTGTTTACGTTTCGCGATAAAGTACGTTTAGGCATACCCGGAACCACCAAAACTTTTCTACGCTTCAACAAATACCCACTTTTATACCCAATACCCAAAAGTTACTAAATATTATCATATATACTCATATAGGGCCGGATTTGGTGATATAATATCAAAGAAATATCAAGAAAATCTTGCAACTAGTATTTGTACAACACATCTCATTAAACCTTATGACAATTTCAAGCAAAGTCCATACCATGACCAAGAAGTCTTCCTTATTTCCCTCATCATGTCTTTTGATGAACCTAGACTTATTATCAACTAGCTACATGAGTATATAAAGCTAGCAACTAGTAAATAAACACATACATCTCTCATTCCAAGGTGTAAACAAGCAAAATCTCTCCCTTTTCCTTTTGAAAGCCCAATGGCTCACAACCCTCTCATAGCAAACTTATAGCTTGTTTTCTAAGACCATACAAGCATACCCACAACCTCTATGATAACCTAGGGGTTTTGCAAGGGTTGGCTAAAGGTTTTACAAGTATTCTAAGCAAGTTCTTGAAAGGATTAGGGTTTGGCTTGAATTAGGTTTTCAAGATTGCAAGCTAGGGTTTTATAACTAAACAAGTGGTAAGAGCTTGTTTTTTCATCACCACAACATCATACTAAGGTTATCCTAAAAGCCTCATCTTTCAATAATTATCATTTATGTGTATATAAGTCTATTTAGCAAATCACCATTTATGAAAACTTTTTGAACATGTAAGACTTTATTTTTACTTGGATCATTGTTTATGTACACTTTACACATGTTTTTATGTTGATGGTAATAATCAGTCATAATGATATATAATATTATAACCATGTGGTTTTAAGTATAAAAGTTATATACAAATTAGTTTTTGAAAGTTTATCGTAAAAGTTCATAAGCAAAAGTGAATAAGACATAATGAATTTTGTTATCTTGGATAATTTTTGGACAAATGATGAACTAAGGACCCTAGAATGTCAAGACATGTAATAATTATGTTGTAATGACGTGTACAAGATGATTAAGCCTTAAAATTACAAATTAGGTTTAACACATTGTGAATGAAAAACTCCAAAACCTACTATTTTGGTTTTCAAAATAAAGCATACTTTTATGTTTTTTATATAATTGTACGTCTCATGACGGGTTCCAAATATGTAAGAACTCGAAAAACCACCTTTATAACGAAAAAAGATACGCCAAGACTAATACGATTTTACGTAATACCGGTTTGTAAAATACTTTATAAAAAGTTACTATACAGCAGGACATTTATTTAGAAAAAACATCATTTATATATAGAGCCATGTAGAAAATGAATGAAGTGCTCGAAAGTTCGCTAAAAACGAATCAATACACATTTAACGAGTTTTTCGACAACTAAAACGATAAAAATAAACTTAGGGTCTGTTGTGAACAGTAAAAATTACTGTTCACCAGTAAGTTCCAAAATTTGAAAATGTCAAATATTGATAACTCGTCTTAATACGAAAGCGTGGGCACAAGAAACGTCAAAATCGGGCTTAAAACGCGAAAGTTATGTCGTTTTTACTAAAGAGGCAATTATAAACGTTTTTACTTTATAAACGCGATTTCACTAAAACGATTAGATGGTGATGTAGCTATATAGGATTATATATGGTAGTAGTTTCCCAATGTTATTAGTACTTATACGACCTATAATTGTTTAGGTTGCATTCGGGCGTTTTAGTGACGCATTTTCAGTTGTGAAGTATATTATTGATTAACTCACTCGAGGTGAGTTTATAGCCCCACGTTTTACTGATTTTACTTATGTTTTTGGGGTGAGAACATGCTTGGTTACAAATTTATTTATACGGTTAATTCAAACTCATTATTTGGGTATTTTCAACTCGTTTACAAATTGGTTAAAGCACTCATTTATTTATCTCGGGACGAGATGGCATTGCTTGTTTCACTATATTTTTTGATACAAGGACCTTATTAAACTGTTACCCCGAATGATTACGGATTAGCTTAAGTGAATTGAACTGTGAATTACCTGGAGGGTAAGCGCGAGTGTTATGAAATAGATCTATTGGGGGTTGACTACTCCCGTTCGGGTGATTAGCTATCACTAGTTCGAGATCGAACTAACGAACGTTATAACATTGTCGGAGTAAAATATGATACACTGATGAATCTGAATCCTTACGGTGCCTTGAATAAAGTGGCATACTTAAATGAGTCTACGTAGCGGTTCCATAACTTAGAGTAATCGTAATCGTTGTTTTATACTCATATGAATATTTACGTTGCCTTAAATAGTGGCAATCAACTCGAAAATATTTTGGATATTGGTGCTCATTACAATTATACTTGGAAAAAATTTGGGATCTAATATATTTTACAGGAAACCTATATAGGTAGGTTGATGCCGTTGCAAGTCTTGTATGGGCGAAACTGTAACATAGTACACAATATGATTAGTGTTGGATTTACATTTATGTCTTACAAAAACACGATGATCTCACCAACTTTACTGTTGACGTCTATTTAAGCATGTTTTTCTCAGGTGAATTAGATGCTTGGCTTATGTGATATGCATTGGAGTCTAAATAATTCAAGAATACTTTTCAAACGACACTTAGAGGTCGTTCTCTCATGACTTGTGCAATGGTATTATGAAGTAACGCTCCCAGATATCTATATTCCGCTGCGACCTAATTTTGGGAGTGTTACAAATTGGTATCAGAGCCAAGGTCATAGAGAACTAGGTTGCGTATCTTACCTAGACTATGATCACTTTTAACGATCACATTCTCAAAAGATTTTTACGGGACATACATGATATACATACAATATGATAACTATGTGAAGTTAGATGAACGTAAAAGGTTCGAGTATTGCCCATCGTCGAGTAAATTTATTAACTAGGTCGAGACGTGTAACAATCCATGACTGAATCTCAAGACAGTTCTTGTTTGATGAGTTGCGAAATTGAGCCATGACAGGTTGTTACACAACTCGAGCGCTTGATGAAAGTTACCTCAAGAGGGTTAGGGACTCGGGAATGGGGTAGGAGTAAACCCTTAAGGCATTACGTAGTGAAACAATTTATGGTACTTTATATGATAAAACCACTATAAGAATACTTGTCTGGTATGTGCAGACACACTACTTCCTTACATACTTACGTGATATATATACGTGTTCGCATTATACTAAGTATATACTACAAGTCTTACATAATATGTTTATATAAGTTACCTTATCATTAAACTTCGAGTTTAAGCACCCGCCCTATACTATCGAGGCATGACTTTAAATCTCGCAACATTTCATCTTTGGAGCACGACTCTTAAAACTAGACTAATGTTATTACTCATCTGATTTTGAAGATAATGGCACCAAAGAAAAGAACCACCAGATCAACACCAGCCACACCAACCACCACCACATCTGTCACCAATGAACAACTTAGGGCATTAATCAACCAAGGTGTTGCCGATGCCTTAGCAGCACGTGATGCTGACAGGAGTATGAATGGCGATGACAGCCATAATTCGGGAACGGGTGTCAGGAGAACTGAACGCGTTGCTCGAGAATGCACCTACCAGGATTTCATGAAATGTCAACCCTTATTCTTCAAGGGCACTGAAGGAGTGATCGAATTGACCCAATGGTTTGAAAGGATGGAAACCGTATTTCGCATAAGTAACTGCACAGTGGAAAATCAGGTGAAGTTTGCCACATGTACTCTTCTTGGGGTTGCTCTAACGTGGTGGAACTCACACGTTAGGACTGTTGGTCACGATGTTGCATATGCAATGACTTGGACAGATCTGAAAAAGAAGATGACTGACAAGTACTGCCCGAGGAACGAGAATAAAAACCGAGGCTGAGTTGTGAGAATTTTGAAAGTGAAAGGTACTGATGTATTAGGTTACAATCAACGCTTCCAAGAGCTAGCATTGTTATGTGTCAGGATGTTTCCTGAGGAATCTGATAAGATAGAGAGATATGTCGGTGGGTTGCCCGGCATGATTCACGGGAGCGTTGTGGCATCGAAACCGATAACCATGCAAGATGCTACCGAAATGGCAACAGAACTAATGGACAAGAAGATCAGTGTATTTGCTCAAAGTAAACGGGCATCAAACAATTAAATGTATGCGTCAAGCAAGTATTAAATAATTATTTTTGAGAATAATTATGGTCTTTGTTCATTTTATTTTTATTGGTTGCGTAAAGTGTTTACGTTTCGCGATAAAGTACGTTTAGGCATACCCGGAACCACCAAAACTTTTCTACGCTTCAACAAATACCCACTTTTATACCCAATACCCAAAAGTTACTAAATATTATCATATATACTCATATAGGGCCGGATTTGGTGATATAATATCAAAGAAATATCAAGAAAATCTTGCAACTAGTATTTGTACAACACATCTCATTAAACCTTATGACAATTTCAAGCAAAGTCCATACCATGACCAAGAAGTCTTCCTTATTTCCCTCATCATGTCTTTTGATGAACCTAGACTTATTATCAACTAGCTACATGAGTATATAAAGCTAGCAACTAGTAAATAAACACATACATCTCTCATTCCAAGGTGTAAACAAGCAAAATCTCTCCCTTTTTCCCTTGTGAAGCCCACGGCTCAAAACCCTCTCAATAGCAAACCCATAGCTTGATTTTCTAAGACCATACAAGCATACACACATCCTTCCTATGATAACCTAAGGTGTTTGCAAGGGTTGGCTAAAGGTTTACAAGTATCTAAGCAAGTTATTGAAGGATTAGGGTTTTGGCTTGAATTAGGGTTTTCAAGAGTTGCAAGCTAGGGTTTTATTGCTAAACAAGTGTGTAGATCTTGTTGTTCATCACCACACATCATACTAAGGTTATCTAAAAGCCTTCATCTTTTCATAATTATCATTTTATGTGTATATAAGTTCTATTTAGCAAAATCACCATTTAGGATACTTTTGAACATGTAAGACATATTTTTACTTGTGATCATTGTTATGTACACTTTTACACATGTTATGTTGATGGTAATATCATGTCATAATGGATATATAAGTATTGTACCATGTTGGTTTAAGTATAAAAAGTGTATATACAAATTAGGGTTTTTAAAGTTTACTTAATAAGTTCATAAGCAAAAGTGATATAAGGACTTAATGATTTTGTTATCTTGGACAATATTTGGACAAATGATGAACTAAGGACCCTAGGAATGCAAGACATGTAATAATAAGTGTTGTAATGGACTTGTAACAAGATGATTAAGCTTAAAAGTTACAAAATTAGGTTTAAACACATTTTGATGAAAAACTCCAAAACCTACTGTTTTGGTTCGAAAAATAAAGCATACTTTTTATGTTTTTATAAAATAGTACGTCTCATGACGTTTCCAAATATGTAGAGAACTCGAAAAACCGCCTTATAACGAAAAAGATACGCCAAATATACGTTTTACGTTAATACCGGGTTTATAAAATAAATTTTATAAAAAGTTACTGTTCATCAGGGACATTTATTTATAAAAACATCATTTATATGATAGAGCTTTTAAAAACGAAGACGTGCTCGAAAGAATCGCTAAAAACGAAGCAATAACGAATAAGATACGACATTTACGAGTTTTCGACAACTAAAACGATAAAAATAAACTTAGGGTCTGTTGTGAACAGTAAAAATTACTGTTCACCAGTAAGTTCCAAATTTTGAAAATGTCAAATATTGATAACTCGTCTTAATACGAAAGCGTGGGCACAAGAAACGTCAAAATCGGGCTTAAAACGCGAAAGTTATGTCGTTTTTACTAAAGAGGCAATTATAAACGTTTTTACTTTATAAACGCGATTTCACTAAAACGATTAGATGGTGATGTAGCTATATAGGATTATATATGGTAGTAGTTTCCCAATGTTATTAGTACTTATACGACCTATAATTGTTTAGGTTGCATTCGGGCGTTTTAGTGACGCATTTTCAGTTGTGAAGTATATTATTGATTAACTCACTCGATGTGATTTACAGCCCCACGTTTTACTGATTTTACTTATGTTTTTGGGGTGAGAACATGCTTGGTTACAAATTTATTTATACGGTTAATTCAAACTCATTATTTGGGTATTTTCAACTCGTTTACAAATTGGTTAAAGCACTCATTTATTTATCTCGGGACGAGATGGCATTGCTTGTTTCACTATATTTTTTGATACAAGGACCTTATTAAACTGTTACCCCGAATGATTACGGATTAGCTTAAGTGAATTGAACTGTGAATTACCTGGAGGGTAAGCGCGAGTGTTATGAAATAGATCTATTGGGGGTTGACTACTCCCGTTCGGGTGATTAGCTATCACTAGTTCGAGATCGAACTAACGAACGTTATAACATTGTCGGAGTAAAATATGATACACTGATGAATCTGAATCCTTACGGTGCCTTGAATAAAGTGGCATACTTAAATGAGTCTACGTAGCGGTTCCATAACTTAGAGTAATCGTAATCATTGTTTTATACTCATATGAATATTTACGTTGCCTTGAATAAAGTGGCAAATCAAACTCGGAAATATTTTGGGATATTGTGCTCATTACAATATATACTTGGAAATAATTTGGGATTATATATATTTTAAGGAAACCTATATATGTAGGTTTATGCGTTGCAAGTCTTGTATGGGCGAAACTTGTAACATAGTAAACCTATATATGTAGTTTTGGGATTTACAGTTATTCTTACAAAAACCTATGAACTCACCAACTTTAATGTTGACACTTTTTAAGCATGTTTTTCTCAGGTGAATTAGATGCTTGGCTTATGTGATGTGCATTGGAGTCTAAATAACTCAAGAATAAAATTTAAAACTCTTTTCAACACTTGCATCATTTCCATCCCAAGTTTAAAACACAATAAAAAGTGGGACTATATAACTCACCTGAATGCTCAAAACGCAGCTTCCAATTCCTATCACGCAACTATACAAATAAATAAACACGGTTACATGCGACCAAGATAAAAGCTCTAGTCCATATAACACACATATGATGGATTTCTAAGGGTTTGATTAACCATCATGGGTCACCCCGACACCATGCCCAACCTTAACCACTTCATTAACACATTACACTAGTCAACTACAATTTATTCAGAATTGCAGAATTTTAGTGTATCTTTACTAACTTAAAAACCTTACTTGTTGACCTTCATAAATTATACCAAAAATTACCTAAGTTCATTTATGAGTTTACTAACTACCTTGTGATTTCCAAGTACTCATTACATATGCAACTATCCCAAATAAAATCAAACTTCAAAACTGTCCCAATTCGGATCTGATTGCACATTAAAATGTATGGCCCTCATTATCATACTTAGACACACAACCAGAGGCTAATATTCTAGATTTTCTTTATATACATATTGAACTTAACCATTATTGATTGGATAACCTTAATTCCATTTTTAAGTTAGGGTATTACCCTCTCAAACATGACCTAATTCTGACCCGTATTTACTGTTTTGACAACTTTTAGTGTAATTAATATTTGAATGACTTCCCGAACTCAAAATGACTTAAGGCTAGATTTTTTTAAAAATGACTTGAGGCTACATTATTGATTCAAAGATTCTCCCTTCTTTTGCTCCATCGACATCTTAGGACAAAAACATTCCTCGAAATATTAGTATTTTTATTTGGAGACTGATATTGGATCGCTTGCCGAATAAGTTGAATGTTTCTTCCTGCGGTATTTATATTCAGGCGATCTCTTGTCCCTTTTGCAATAAACGTAGAATCTTCAAATCATATCTTCTTTGAGTGCAATATTGCTAAGGACATTTGGATGCTTGTTTGTAAATGGTGTGATATTTTTTTTCCTATTTTTACTTCGTATGAGCATTGGAAAGGTTAGTTTACTTCATGGTAGGTGGTTAAAGAGAAGTCTTGGCGCTTATCAGTTATTTTTTCTTCTTCTCTTTAGTGGATTTGGAGGTATCGTAACAGTATTACTTTTTATTCACACCTGATGAGGAAAATTGACATTTTCGACAACTGTTTCCTTTCCTCGTATTCTTGGCTTCATCATAGGGGTTACATGATCTGCAATTGGACTGACTGGCTTAAATCCCCTACGCTTCTCTCAAGCAATGGTTTAGGTTGATGTTTGTTTTTTATCCTCTCGTGTTCCTCGAGGCTTGTTTGAGGTTGCATCAAAACGCTCCGGAGTGAAAACCGGTGGCTCGGTCTTCGTGAGCGGGGATTTTTATCTTGTCCTGTATAGGCAAGAGGTTTTTCATCCTTTTTGTACCCTCGCAGTTAAAGCCTTGGGAAGATGCTATCCTAGGTTTTTGCTTATCTGGCTTCTAGTGCCTTGCTAGTAGCCTTTTATTAATATAATTATCTTTTGTCGTTCAAAAAAAACTAAGATGAATTCATCTATTGTCTTATGTAGATTATCACTTCTTATGTAGGTTATCACTTAATAAGACATACTTCATTCATCTCAAATTTATAGTCAACGTTTCTTTTTTAGGATATCTCAATTTAATTCTCCACTACTAAGTATAGATAGGGAGGTTTGATCATGTTTACCACATTACCTTTGCTTGAAATTATTATTACAAATTTTAAATAAAACTTTAATTAATTAGCTAAGAGTAACTGTCATTCTATTAAAAAGTAAAAAAGAGAAAACAACAATAAATGCAATTTTTTAGAAGATTCGAGATGATGAAATACTCATTCAATGCTGATGATGAGTATGTCACCATTAAAGAACACGAGCACTTAGACCATTCAAGAACCAACATTGATGCATATCAAGCTTATCAAGAACTTTTTTGCATTATGGATGAAGGATGGCTTGTGACAAAGGCAAAGGAGGAATGAAGCGAAAGAAGAAAAAGTTTAACTTAAAGAATAGCTGAAAGAAAAGTGCTTACCGGGAAATAACCCGGCTATTATTAAATTGTTTGTCATTTAATTTAAATTATTTGTCGAGTCTGTCTTTCCAAACAGCCCATAAAGCATATCGAACCCCTATGGATACGGCGTATGGATCTGTCTAGACATTATTAATCTTTAATTTCTGTATTTAAATTCTTGCAACTATAAAACATTTGGTTTTACAGGATGCAATACGGCGTATCCTTGGGTTTGGGATACGGCGTATTGACTACGTGTACAATATGTGTGTTTATTTTTCTGCATTGTAACCATTGTAAAAACCGAGATAGGAATTGCATGTTTTGTCTTCTAAACTTTTTTGCAGGACCTTGCTGTAAAGAAATCGACGAATTGGTGATGGTATACTCTGGAAAAAGACGTGTGTTGAACTCATACGGGCATTCTGATGCCTCTTCAACACACTTTTGCTCAAGAACTCAAATTGGAGAATCATCCCGAGCAAAATATCAGGAGAGTTCCTCGTTCTAATTCTATTTCCTATTTTCTTTAAATGTTTTATCTATACAACAAGGACGTTGTATAAGTTAAGTGGGGTGATGGAGAATTAAAACGCCTACTTGTCCTTGTTGTTACAAATAATATGCTATATGTTTAAAATTATGCCAAATTTAAAATTTTTAGCATACTTTTGTAAAAATTACTAGTTACATGACCTCCCGCACAATAACCCTTAATGATAAATTGTGAGAATTAAGCCTATTCTGTTTCCAAACGTCTACCAAAAATTCCACAAAAATTATGAGTGTGCCGGTGATGTAGTGGACCTTAGAACTTGGCTTGGTATATCACTCAAGACCACAATGATGAGTACTATGGACTTAGATGGAGTAACCTGTTTAACTGGTAAATTTCTAGGAATACACCAAAAAGCCTATATGTTGTGTTATTAACTAACCACATTGGTTAGTTAACCCCCGTATAACCCTTTGTTTACTCTCAACATAAGAGAAAGACACCCCTAGAAAAACCTGTTGAGCCATTCCTGTCTTTTTCACATCAAAATGTTTATTTTGTTACACCTTTACACCTTAGCCTACCCTGTAGATTAAGCCTATTAATCAAAGTTGCTAGTTGTTTTTGTATAATGTTTTGTAGTTCATGTGTTAAAGTGAAATTTTCTATCTCTAGTTAGGTCGGGAAATTGCACAATGCAATGGGAATGTAAAAGTTTGTAGCTCGTGTATTTTGCTACTTTCGCAATTATGTTTTATATCCGAAGATGAAGTGTTTAAAGAAAAATTATCCGGATGAATTATGATGGTGAAGACGGTAAAATTACACCAAGATTCGTAATGTTATATGAAAAAAAAGGAAAAACAGAAAATTGCATCAAAAAAGAGAAGGAAAGATTGATAGTCGATTCGTTGATCTTAAACCGATAAATTACTTGAAGGATCGATTATTCATTAATATGTGTAAAAATCAACGATGTGTAGTTTTATACAAAAAGTGGTTGATATCACCACATGCCTTGTAAAAGTATGTATAAGTAGGGATGATTGGGAAGTTGACCATTATAGGAACGCCAACTTAGGTTGGCTTTGTCATTTCTATGATCGAGACGTTTGTATATATTTCTGAGTCTTTTTTTTTTTTTTTTTTTATTTTTTTAATCCATGGGAAAAAAAACCCGGTCGGGAAAGTTACTAGCACTATATACTTATTTGATCATGCTTAATCTATTTGATTTGTGAATTTATTTAACAATTTATTTCCCCTTTCCTTAACAATTACCTTGAGTTTTACTGAACAATGATGTAATCGAGTCATTCATGGTCTATTTCTATCGTTTACGGCCATAATTGCGTGATTCAGTTGCCTTGGTTGGTTTATTACTTTGGTGAAAGATAGAAGATCCACACCCAATATCGATCTTCGTACTAACGCTTGTTAAACTCGATGAGGATGTGATCGTAATTTATAACATGTCTATCTGTATTACAGCCATTATGATGATTCGGCTGCCTTGTTAGTGTGGTACTTTTGGTGAAAGATTGTTAGAATGATCAACCCATTAAGCCTATTAACCCGGTTTACTTTTTGACTTGTTACTCCTTAGCTCTAGTGGTGGAGATGTGTTTCCTTGCCAAGCATATGATAGAAAACTAATCATGACTGAGCAATTGAGCGTACCCATTAAATGTTACACCCTAAATTAGTTAAGTGTCTAGTGTTTTTGTTGGAATTATATTTGAGTTGATAAGACAAGAACAAGACATTGAAACAAAGAAGGGCTGTTAAGGAAAAGGACCTAAATCGACAATAAGAGATTCTTCAAGCTGGTGGAGTATATTCTACAAAAGATGGAAGATATCAGAAGATACTAAAAGATATGCTCAAGAAGAATAAAGATAAAGATTAAAAGATTTAGTTTCCTTATTGTATTTATTATCTTCCTTTGTAAGTCATGATCTCTCTCTATATAAAGAGATCATAGACATAGGTTTTAGGAATCCAAAAAAAAAAGTATGTGTGTGTACACAAGAAGATGTAGACATCAAGTATATAGTTGGTGTAGCCTCAAGGTAATCAAGGTTTTAGGTCTTAAAAGACTTTATGGATTCTTAAAAGTTACTGATGCTCAGGTACATAATGGAAATTATGCTAAGTGGTTAGTACTGGTAGTATAATGTTACCACTGCTAGTTACTACTGTTAGTAATAATTAGAACTGATAGCATAAGTTACTATTGTTAGTTGAAGTTAAGACTGCCCTCAGTGTGAAGACTAAAATATAAGCTAAGTAGTTAGTGCTGTTAGTAGTAAAAGTTAAGACTGCTAGTACAGGTTACTACTGTTAGTATATATTAGTACTGTTAGTACTAATATTACTACTGCTTATGTTTATTAGTGCTACTGGTGGAAAGATTACGACTGTTTGAAGACTTTCTACTGTCAAGAGGATAAAGACGAATTAAAGAAATAAAAGAATTGTTTTAGAGAAACAATAATACGTTGTGATAATAAGTGTTTAGACATTTATGTACAAAAATACATCAAAGATAATTTATTTAGAAGATTACTTATGTTTAGAAAAGAATGAGATCTCTTAGGAATGTATTGTAAGCTGACTAGGACTCCTTATTCTATAAAAGCGAGAGGTTTCCTAAGGGCAATTAGTTGAATAGAATCCAACACGTCTATCACAACGATCAACCAAAACAACACATACACAGAATCCAGAGATTAAGAGTCTTGTAAGCTTCAAGGTTGTAACCCATAACTAAAGATAGAGTACTTGTATTATTTATCATTATAATATTAAAGCATTTGTTACAATCGTGTTGTTCATTCATACAAATTTACTGATTCCATTGATATATCTTCTAGATATTAAAGAGAAGATTCCGCATACTTCTTGATATACACACAAATATTCAACCATTGTTTATTTTGGACATTATCCAAGGTAACATACTCTTTACAAGTAAGGAATCGATCTAGGTTTGGGATCAACAAGTGGTATCAAAGCTTTGCTTTGAGAAACTTTGATCTAGAAGACATGGAGCTTGAATCTACAAATAGTGGTCCTACTGCAAAGCTTCCCATACTCAAATTAGGGGAGTATGAGATGTGGGCTATAAGGATTAAGCAGTACTTCCAGATCCAAGACTATGCACTCTGGGAAGTGATAGAAAATGGTGATTCATGTGTCTCAATGTCTCAAAACAACAAAGGAGAATAGATAACATTACAAAGATGTCTACTCCTCAACTGTAGAAAGAGAAGACAAAGAAGAAAGAATGATGTCAAAGCTAGGGGTTTGTTACTCATGGCACTTCCAAATGAACATCAGCTAACATTCAGTCAGTATCCAGATGCTAAATCTATGTTTGCTGCCATTGAAACAAGATTTGGAGGTAATGCAGCTACCAAGAAAACTCAGAAAACTCTCTTGAAGCAACAGTATGAGAATTTCATGCAGCCCTCCCCCCAAAGAGGCAGAGTCTCTTGATTTATTTTCAATAACTTCAAAGATAGTCAGTAGTCTTGCTAACTGGTGTGATCATTGCCCAATAAGATTATAAACTTAAAATTTTAAGCAGCTTTACCACTTAGTGGAATACTCATGTAGTTGTTTGGATGAATAAGCCTGAGATTGAGACTATGAGTATAGATGATTTGTACAACAATTTCAAAATTGTTGAACAGAAGATAAAGAAAACTGTTGGTACATCTAGTGGTGTTCAAAACTTGGCCTTCATGACTGCACCAAGCTCTAGCAGTACCAATGATGCTAACACTGCTTCTTATAAGTTTATGTTGCAGCACATAGTGTTAATACTGCGATTCCACCAAGTTGCACTGCAGAGTGTCAGTGCTAATACTGTGAATAGCTTTCATGGTTGAAAATCCAAATGGTAGTATCAATTGTCTACTCGTACTTAGAGCAAATTCAAGAAGAGGATTTGGAAGCAATGTTCTGAAGGGCAACTCTCTTTGCTAAAGTGTGAAGCAAAGAAGTACTATCAAAGACAGGCAAGATGATTTCATTAATGGAAATGATATTGGCTAATATTATAAATCTAAGGTGGAGTGTTACAACTGTCATAAGTTGGGATACTTTGCCAAGGAGTGCAGAGCACCAAGAAGCAAGGAAGATCAGTTCAGAAATCAAGACAACACCAGGAAGCAAGGAAACAAAGAAGACACTTCCAAGGCAATGTTGGCATTGATGGTGAGGTTTTGATTTGGAGTGACATGGCAAAAGAACAAGTTTCAGACAAACATGCTCTAATGCGTTTCAGACTCAGAGGTACGCAATGATAAAACTTGCTCTAAATCTTGTCTGAAAAACTATGAATCTCTTAAGAAACAATATGATGATTTGGTTGCTAAAAAACATGAAACTGAATTTAAGGCAATCACTTATAAAAGAGGACTAGATACTGTTGAGGCACAACTTGTCACATATAGGAAGAATGAGGTTCTTTTTTAGAGAAGAAAGATTGATGTCCTTAAAAAGAGAAGTAGGAATCAAACAATATGAAATTAATACGCTTAAAACAGAGTTTGAAAAACTTAAGCAAGAAAAGGATGCCATTGATTTTAAAATTGAGAAATTTGGTAAGGCCTCAAAAGACTTAGATCAGTTGTTTGTGAAAGAGCCTGAATTCAAAGGCTATAGTCTTGAGAATAGTAAGAAAGAGTCTAATGTTGTTTGTGAAAATTAGTCAGATAATTCTAAGGAAAATTCTGATAAGGTCTTAGGTTAGAAAGAACAAGTATCACAGGTCAACAGTAGCATGTTGAAGGATGTGGGCTAACACGTATTAAGAAGTGTTAGAGAAGTAGAACCTAACGAAGTTTAGGAATAATAAAGATTGCTCCAAATTATTGATGGATTGTTGTCAGATGCTGAGGAACAAGATGAGTCTAAGACCTAAGCTGAAAGAAAACTGTTTATTCCTACTAGCTAGCTAAAATAGAAAAACCAATTAAAAAGTCAGTCAGGAAGCAGAGATGTATAGATCACAAAGTCCCAAGAGGGAATCATAGAAATTAGAATGGTCAATAATTCCAATCAACCAGGTATTGAATTTGTGATGTATAACAAGCTTGTTAATTAATTTGTGGGTAGCCTTTACTCATAGCAAGATGGAAACAAGAAGGACCAAAGTTGTTATTATGGGATTCTACAAGATGTAGGAGATAATGAAGATTTGGTCAAAAAGAAGATAAAGATGAATATTAATGAAGAGATAAAGATGAATAATTAATTGATTCTCTCATTAATATCTTTTATTTAGTTTCCATGTAAGCCTTGACTCTTTATGCTATAAAAGGAGCTACATGCATATTGTTTTAATCATCCAGAAAAGTGTGTGTTCATTATATGAGAGTCGACTAGATACAAAAGTATGTGTGTACACATTTGTATAAGTAGTGTAGACGTCTATAGTGTTTAGCCTCAAGGATCTTTGATCCCTGTTACAGTTCATTGATGTAACCGTATTATCTTGATCAAATAATATTGGGGCTGTGGTGAATGTTTGGTAAAACCTTGTTACAATATCATTGTTCTTATGTTAATTCCGCTATACATATTTTATGTTCGTTGATGTTGTTAATCCTAGACTAAGCCTAGATCATTAAACTCAACATGAACATATATAACTACATTGATGCACGGGGCAGATCCAAGTCAATAATGGCTTGGGTCCCAAAAGAAATCTAATTTCTTTATTCTTTTGTGCAGGGCAAGCCACAACATGATGATAAAGGATTTGTTGACAGTGGATGCTCAAGGCACATGACTGGTAACATAGCTTATCTCTCTGATTTCAAGCAGTTTGATGGAGGTTATGTTGCATTTGGAGGAGGTGCATATGGTGGTAAAATTTCTGGTAAAGGTACTCTTAAGAATGTTAATCTTGATTTTGAAGATGTATACTTTGTCAATGAGTTAAAATTCAATCTTTTTAGTGTCTCACAAATGTGTGACAAAAAGAACTATGACCTTTTTACAGATACTGAATGTCTTGTCTTGTCTCTAAATTTTAAGTTGCCTGATGAAAATCAGATACTTCTTAAAGTTCCTAGAAATGACAATATGTACAGTTTTGATATGAAGAACTATTGTTCCTAAAAGGACACATTAGATGAATCAATGCTCTGGCATAGAAAACTTGGTCATATTAATTTTAAAAACATAAATAAGCTTGTCAAGGATAATCTAGTAAGAGGATTGCCTTCAAAACGTTTTGAATATAACACCCTGTGTTTTCAAGTCATTGACGACGTCAACAAATCCACAATGTACCTTTTGTATTGTACATGTTTGCTT
>BQNB010110080.1:0-22626 GCA_026074375.1 Tanacetum coccineum
ACATAAACACATCAGAATAAATAACTAATGCAAGAAATTGCTTTTAACTGTAATATGATACGCATAAAATCGATGAAACTTGAAGGTCCTTATAAAACTGAATGGATCTTTACAGCCTATAAAGGATGATAGCCAAGATGTATAAATACAAACGACTATGTAGAATCAATGACTATGAATACTATGTGTTAATGCGGAATCTTAACACAGGTATCAAGAAGAACAATGAACAACTGAATAACAACTTTATTAAAGTGTTCTTGAGGATTACAGATTGCTAACTATGATATCTGATTTGCTAAACTTATGTGTTCATATATATTCAACAAAAACGTATCTAACTATGCCAAAGATGATCCTTTTATATACTAAGGATAACCCTAAAAGGCTTACAAATCTTTTTCTAAAATATCTTATAAATATCTTTTAAATATCTTCTCAACGGTACTAACTAACTTTCTACTAACGATACTAACTAACAGTACTTACTACTTTGTACTGTCGGTACTAAGTTAAGAAAACATTAATCCTAACAATCCTCCCTTAAACATGAATGTTAAACTATTTTAACTTCATGTTTCTTCAATCCTTTAAGCTTCTTTTAATGCACAGAGGATGTATCCAAACATTCTTCATCATTTCTTAATCTTGTACACTCTATCCTTCTTTAGCAGCAACTTTGTCTTTTTAGCTTTTCAGCAACATCTTTTCAGCTACTCAGCAACATCTTGTTACCTACAATCCAACTAAGTTGGCTTTGTAGTTTTTGGCAAACTACCAGCCATTAACGGATTTGATGTTCCTTTACCAGTAGCCGTTTGCTCTGGGATAGATAATTCTTCATCTAAGAATACGGTGAGTTAATTACCATATAGTTTTTGGTAAACTGTCAACCATCAATGGATTTGATTTGTCTTTACCAAATACCATTTGTGTTTGGACTAGCCAATGCTTCATTGTCATAACATGGTGCATTGATAAACCATATAGTTTTTAGCAAACTATCAGCTATCAACAGATTTGAGTAGTCTTTACCAAGAACTGTTTGATCTTGGACTAGCCAACTCTTCACCAAGAAGCAAGGTGAGTTGAGAACTACCAAAATTTTGGTAAATATAACCATAACGGAATTGAAAGGATCTTTACCTCAAGCCGTTAGCTTGTGGACTAGCCAATTCTTATGCCCTGTTAAGTCATGAGTGAAATTGAAACCATTTATTGTAGTGAGTGGTTAGCCCAACACTACAATCCCTTCTCCACTTCCCTCAGTCTTATTCTTTAGATTCTAAATCCAGCAAGTACCTTCTTGAAACTCGTATCGAATTCCAATGCCATAGTACTTTCTTACTTTCAGAGTTCCAATTTAGCTTTAGCATTTGCATATAATATCCTTTATCAAAGGATACTTCTCTCTATAAGCAATTTTGAATTACTAATCATTCTCAGTCATCAAATGTAGTACCCCTGAAGAACTATGCGCACTTCCAACTTGACTAATTTCCTTTCATGTGTGAGTTCCAAAACTTATCTGTTCATCTGTGAACATAACTATCAAATCTCCCCAAAAGAACATATGCAAAAACCTTTAGGAATCCATATCTTGATATATGTCCATCCACAAGTTATATAATAGCATCATAAGTCATCTCTGTCATACACTGAAAGCACTCTTATCAATTTGTTGAAGCATCCTCTTTTTACCATACTTCTTGTTACCCACATTCATATAATCCTCTACTGATCATTTAGATTCACAAACTGTGGTTTAGTGCCAATTCTATAGTCTTCCAGTCAATGATTAGATTACTTTCTTGTCAAGTATTTCATAATCATTCCTTGTACCTCATCTGGGGCTATGTCAAGCACAATCACATCCTCATCATTCTCTTCTCAATGTCATGATGGGTCCATCATGAGAAGTATCTTGTTTTGAATCTTCTTTTTTCTTGACTTCATCTTTGTACCTTGTACGTGCTTTCTCTTTCTGAATTCTCTTCTCTTTATCCTCTTCCTTAACTTCTTTCTTAGAATTCTTGCTTCTGATCCTCTTCTCCTTTAGGAGGAATCTTTCTTATTCATATTGTTGATCAGTCCTATCATCTCAACAGAACCCATAGCAATGAAATCATTCATCTGACCTTTTTATCTTCTATCATACATTAGCTTGTATGTCATCAAACTTCTTACTCTTCAACTCATAAAAGTTTGAAGTTCCCCACACTGCTTAGTAGGTCATCATCTGATTTCTTTATTGATTCTTGGTTAGGAGGTCTTTTTCTTAGGCCTCTGAATCTTTGTTGAGCAAGAAGTTCTCTAGCACTATTTGAGTATCATGAAGGGAACTTTGCTCTTTTTTGATTGTGAACAGCTTCTCTTTCCGTGCTCTTGAGCTTCCTCAGCAAGAATTCTGTCTGCCTCAATTCTTGCCTTTATATCATCAAAGTTTTTAATGAGAGCTTCATTTGTTGCTTTTTCTTCAGCAATCTTGTTTCTTTCTTCTTCTGCTTCCCATTCTTCTTGAATTTTCCTAGCCATTTCTTCATCACTCTCAAGCTATTTGAATTTCTTCACAGCTTGAGGAAGATCATCATCTTCACTTTCAGATTCATCCTCCTCTTCAATCTTCTTCTTCCCTTTGTCTTTTGGATCAATTTTTAGAAGAGGCTTTAATGTGAGAAGTGATCTTGTAGAAGTAGGCTGGTTTTTGATAAATAGTATACGTATATAATACTACTAGGCAAATCAATGATAAAAAGATTCCGGAAGAGATATTCCCGGGTCGTATGTCCCAACGAGGCTGCAATTGAAATTTATCCTGGTTTGATGAGAAATTGAATGATGGAGAAACTGATATGATTATAACTAAAAATAAAACTTAATTTAATCTACGGGAAAACAAGCAAAGGAAATGGGGATCTTAAAAACTACGGGAAACAAAATTAGTTATAAGGAAATCCTAAAATTAAATCTAAATTAAATACGGGGAACAGAATAAGGTATCGGGAACCCTAAATACTAAAAATTTAGAAAATAAATGCTAAATTAAATTAAAAATCAAAATTAAATTCTAAATAACTTAACTTGAAAAATAAAGAAAACTAGAACAAAAACGGAGGTCGTTTGAATGTAAAACGAAAAGAAACGGTAAAACGTACCCGGTAAAAACGGGTCTAAAACTGAAATTTAAGAAAAATTAAGCCTACACTAAATTTTATATTTTTCCTAGACACTAAATGACAAAAGAAAATTTTGTGAAAAAGAAAAATATTTTTTTATTAATTTTTAGATTTTTTTATGAATTTTCTAAGATTAATTAATTAACAAAAATAAACTTTTTCTAAAAATTAACACTAAAATTTTTCTTTTATTTTTAAAAAATACTAGATTTAAAATGAAAATTAATGCAAAAAGAATTTTAATTTTTCAACTATTTTTCTATTTTTTATGATTTTTATAAGAAAAAGTAATAACTAAAATCTACTTTAATTCCTAGAAAATACAAATTTAATGAGAAAAATATGGAAAAATGATTTTTAAAAACTACAAAGGTGCAGAAAGTTATAAAAAATAAAAGCCCTAATTTCTACTTTTTATTTTTCAACTAATTGGATTTATTAAAAATTTAACCTAATTTCTATTAAAACTTTTAATAATAAAAAGAAAATTAAAAGGAAATAAGAAAGACAGGGTAGAAATTGCAATAAGAGAAAGTGCAGGGTAGGCGGGCGAAATACTAGAAATTTACACTCTATTGAAAACGGGTAACCTTGAAGTTTGAGAAAAGAACAAAACAAACCCTAGCTTATTTACTATTTTTGGCTTATTAAATTTTGAGAATTAGCAAAAACTTAAAACTACAAAGTTGCTTATTAGCTTAATCTAAACAACTTTAATAAAAGCTCTTTGGACTTTTACCCAAAGAATAAGCTAGAAAATAAGCAAATCCATGGCTGTTACAGAAACTATGCATTTAAAGGACTTATTGGATTTTAGCTTATTCCAAGCTTATTTCTTGATGAATTTGAAAAACAAGAGATGCTATTTATAGACTAAGATGTGTACTAAAGATATTTGAACAGAAATGAGCTAAAGTTAAACTCTAATAACAAAAAAAATGATTTTGAAAAGTGCTAACTCTTTGCTTATTTCTGAAATGAGCTTTTTCTATTAAGCTAAACTGATTATTTTTAAGCCTTTGGTACTGAAAATTTGGAAATAAGCTAACCTACTTGTCTAAAATCAATCTAGCTAAAAAGTTTTGCAAGGTTTTCATAGAAAATAGAAAAATATCAAAAAGAAAAATGGCAACACAATGCTGATTTTTTGTAAACTTGCTGGTGCAATTGGCTATCTACTCAATTACAGGTTCAACTTTGGAAGCTAATTCATCACCTAATTCCTAAATGAGCACAGCATACCTTTGAACCTTAAATTGCTTGTAAAAAAAATCCTTAGACCTCAAATTCTTATTACTGAAATATGCCCTGGTGCGCTCAACTTTTAGAGCTAATACCTCACCAAATGATTCTAAATGAGCACAGCACAACCTTGGACTCTAAAATGCTTTTGAAATCCTAAAATCTTAACCTCTTACAGCTGAAATTTGCCCTGGTGCTGAGAATGAGTTTTTACACTCTAACTTTTTATAAAACTAACTCTAACTTCTAAAACTTGCTTGAATACTTGTTATATAACCTAACTCAACTAATAGGACAGATTTGACTAACTATATTTGACTTTTTGAGTCAAAAATAGCTTAAATCCAAACACACCCTTTATTAAAAATTCTCAAAACTAAAGAAGCTAAAATGAATTTAGAACTAAAACAGCCTAACTAAAAATCACTCTTACTAAAGAAGACTTAATAAAGCTACTTAAACTAATAAAAAGCCTAGCTTATTATAAAATTGAGCTAGTTTCTCTAATAAGCCTATACTACCACTATGACATAATTTTAGAAAAGTAGAATTAATAAAAAAAAATATGCTAATGAAACTTTACTCAACCAACTCAAACTTCAACAATCATAACAATGAAGAGAAATAAGCAAACTATTAATAGATTTAAAACAAATGAATAAGCTAAAATTTTAAGCTAAAATGAGATTTTAGGAATTTTAACCTGGAAATATTGGAGTCTCAGCACAAGAGCCACTCTAGTAGAGTGAGTGGCTCAAATTTTACACCTATTGGCTTCCAAAACCTCTAAACCAAAGACTTAAAGCTCAATAATCTAATGAGCTTATTACTCCATTGTGACCTCCAATTTGAAGCTTATGAATACAAGTGATCCATTTAAGATATAAATTAGTTTAAACTGATGTAATGAAAGCTTAAACACAAAGTTTTTCTGAATTGTAGCTAATATAATTAATAAGCTCAAGAGCTTATTATAGACTTTTTGGATTAAATTTGACTTATAACTTGAAACAAAAGCTTAATAAATGTGTAAAACTAATTGGTATTGCTTGAATTAAAGTAGTACAAGTTTCAAAGGAAAACGATTACAAGAGCTTAAAAGCTAAGTTGCTTAAAGTGAAAGCTTAAATTGCTTGAAAATGAAAATTACAAAGTAAAGTTTTTAAAACTAAAACAACTGAGTATAATAATCTTAAAGCAACTTAATTAAATTTTACACTAAGAAAAGGAAAAACAGGGTGTATCGTGTCTCGGCTTGTTCTCTTCTCTTTTATAGAGGCTCAAAGCCTTTCTTTGGTCTTTGGGGGGGGGGGGGGGGGGGTGGGGGGGGGGGGGGGGGATGTCTTGACAGTGAGTGTACAAAGTCCCCAAGGTAATCCTAGCCTTTCATTGGCCTTACACATTTCTCAGCCATTGATGGGGGTCTTCGGGTTGTGTGAATTGCCAAGTGGGAAGGGTTATAGGGGTAATGGGTTGTGGGGAAAGGGTATGGGTGAGCTGGGAAGTGTACTAGGGAGGTGGTTTGGCCTAGAAACCATGGGAGGGGCGGTTTGGGTTTTGGCGGTAAACGGGTTGAGTACAGGGGTGGGTTGCAGGGTTTAAAAGGGATGTTTGGGGAAGAGGCAAAAGTGGCCCTTCCTCTTTCATCCCTTTTTCATTTCATTTTAAGCCGAAAACTCAGTTATAAATAAAGTTTCAAAAGTGGCACTTTTGGCCCCTCTGGTTTTATAACAAAAGAATAAAGAGAGTTTTGGGTAATTGCAAAAATGGTCCCTCTAGTTTATAACAGCAGAAATAAAGAAGGTTTTGAGAAATTGCAAAAATGGTCCCTGCGCTTTATAACTTAAAAGAATAAAAGGTAAATTGCAAAACCAGCCCTTGTGTTTAAACATAATAAAAGAATTGCCATTTGGCAGTTTTAGTCCCTCTCTTTATTTCACCATTTTTCTTTTATAAAACACTTAAAAAAATGACAGTTCTAGTCCCTAAGGTTTTATAAAAAGAATTGTGGGCTTTTGTTGGGCTTGGGTTTGTGTATTGGGCCCAATTGGGTTTGTGGGCTTGTATTGGGCCCAATTGAGTGTGTCTGGGCCCAATAAGGTTTAGGCTTATGTTATTGGGCTTTTTAAGGCCCAATAAGGTTCAGGTGGGTTTTGTGTGTACAATGGCTGAGATTGGCTGTAACTGCTAGGATTGGGCCTTCAAAGTCTCACAGTCCTTTGTCAAATGCACACAAATTGGCTGTTGTAATTGATTGAGGCCCATTTGGTCTTCACAGTCTTCAAATTATACATTGGGCTTTCCGGCCCATCAGATGGGTTAAGATTGCGATTCAATAGTATTCTCAGTTCCGGCTCCGTTTGACTGTTGATTCTTCTGGATTGAACTTTGACTTTTGACTTTTGTTCTTTGGCCTTGTTTTCACAGTCATTTCCATTCCATGCTCAGTTTTGTCATTTTGGCTTGGTTTTCTGTCTTTTTGTTGATATCCACTTCCTGCACAATACAAATGCAAAACAAACATATATTTGGCAGTTTTTGTCTGTTTTTGGTCATTTAAGCTCGTTTTTAGTAAAACGGAGTAAATAAGATATGTGTAAGTTAGCACATTATCAAAATCCCCCAAACTAAGGTATGTGTGTCCTCAGCAATGTATGAAGTAAACATGTAAGCCCCGTTTTTACCATTTTCTGAATTTACACTAACTATAACTAATATTTTTAGATTTTCTCATTTTTTACAAGTTTGACTTTCTTTATTTATTATCACTGGGATCATAGAATGAGAAGCGCCCGTAGAGTGATCTACGGATGTCCTTACGGATAAATTCATCGTCCTCGATTTTTCACAAGTTCCAAGCTAAGCAATTAAACAAGATCATTGTCGATATAAGTTTAATAATGTAAACGCCCCCATACTTTTCGACTTGTTGAACTTCAACTCCCAACATGGATATACGAATTGATTGTTACCCATTTTCAAATTAACCATAGACCAACTTATTTTCATAGTCATAATTCAAAATGAATCATGACTCAAAGCAACAACTTATTAAGACTTCGTAACTTGATTTCGAGATTTAAACTTTAGAACTTTTTGCAACATATTCAACATTATAATCATAAGTTCTTTAAAGCTAGGAATGCGTTGCTTAGTTTGAACCCCTACTCGTGGTTAACGAGTAGGAAATCACGACCAAGCGACCCGATTACTTAGTTTTGAAAACCCACCCCGTTGCTAGCGTAGTGGAAAGTCACATCAACACCTATTTCCGTAATATGGCTACGGATTGGTGTCTTAGTTTTTTGAACCCTCACCTAGACCTTTTCTTCCAAGTAGATATCACGACACCCCAAATCTTAAAGTAAAGACGCTTATTTGAACCCCCACCTCGAAGCTAGCGTAGTGGGATTATCCACAAGACCATCTTTAACATGCTCATAATAAAAACTGCAAGCTTCATTGGCAAAATTTCAATATTCATGCATTTTTGCATTCACATTTCATTCATGCTTCTTTGGCATTTATCTTTAAATTACTACAAAATCTCGCTTTGAAAACTCAAGTTACAAATTTGAAGCTTTTTCTGAAAACATCGATTGACTTAGTTGAATTAAATTGAGTACGTATGATTAGGATTAGAAATACCCCCCCCACCCCCCCCCCCCCCCCCCCCCCACCTCACCGGGAGAGAAAACCACAAGTTACTCGTATAAGTTTTTAGAAGAATCTTGCTTAGCACATAAACTTATATTTAACTCTATCATTTCTCGTTCTTCACATTATTAAAATTCAAAGCTATAGAATTCGTGAAAGCTTGGCCTAAAGGAACTAGCTAGGGCTCAACACGCCCGATCAAGTCAAAAATTATTCTTATTCTACCCAAAAGAAAAGCAAAACTGCGACAAAACACTTATTATATTTTTGAAAATTTTTCAATTTTTTTCATTTTTTTGGTATTTTGGTGGTAAAAACGGGTTTACGTGGTAACAATGCTGCAGGCAACAATCAAATCGAAGATACCCCCCCAAACTAGAACTAAACATCGTCCTCGATGTTTTGAAGGGTACTACATTAATCTTAAGGCATTTATGAGGTATGTCCAAAAGATAAAACGTTAGTCGATAAGATTAGGATATCGGATTCCCAATTGAAGCTGAATGTGAAACTCTTGATGAATGACAAAACAGAGAGTCTTCACAATCCGGCCAATCTGACAATAAACAAAAACAACAACAAGAACACGAGTAATGGAAAAGACAAGCTATCCACAACAACAATAAAACATTTATTTATCCTACGGATAAGCCATGGGGTGGCCGCCACGAAGCCTTGTTTAGGGTCGCGATGCTTTGACCCTTCACAAGGATTTATGATCCTTGGGGAAAGATTTTGGAGATCTGGAACTACCAAGTGTGGTACGTTCCCTCCAAAGTAATGCTTGACTCGATGACCATTTCCACTTTTGAAAATTTGGGGGGGGCCCCCCCGTTGGCTTGAGAAAGCTCACACAGTGCCGTACGGAAATACTCTAGTGATGGTGAAAGGGCCATTCCAACGGGATTTTAGTTTGCCCGAGAAAACTTTAATCTGGAATTAAAGAGGAGGGACTCGATCACCAATGCTGAAAACACGGTTTTTGATCTGGAGTCATGGACCTCTTTGAATTGGCCTTATAGATCAAAGAGATCTCATAGCATGCACGGAAGTTCATTAGTATCATTGAGTTGAACTTTTCCGGTGATCCCCCGTAATTACCGGGATCAAGTATGCTTGCTTTAAGGCCCATAGGGCTTTGTCTCAAGCTCGACGGAAGAAGGCATGCATTTCCATACACAACTTGTAAAGGAGTACACCCGATGGTGTTTTTTGTAAGCTGGCGGAAGGCCCATAGTGCATCATCTAGTTTGTCCGACCAGTAGGCACTGTTTTTTCACTATGTCCTTCAAGGATTCTGTTTCAGCCACGATTAGAATACTGTCCACTTCCCACATTGTTTGTGGGTGATAAGCAGTGAGAGTACGTGAGTAACTCCATATTTCTTCCTGCATGACCTTAGCAAACTGGTCAATACAAAAATTGGTTCCGCGATCAGTTATTGATTGCACGGGGACACCAAATCTCGAAGAGAGATTTCAGAAATTTCAAAACTACTCGGTGCATCATTGGTGGGGAGTGCTTTCGCTTCAACCCATTTTGACAAATAGTCACTGCCCACGAGAATATACTTGTTCCCGCTCGTGAAGACGGAACGGCCCATAAAGTCTATGCCCCACATGTCAAAGATTCACAAACTTGGATGGAGTTTTGAGCTCGCATCACGTTGTGAAGTTTTTTACCTTGACGTTGGCACGATCACAGTTCTTGACAAACTCGTGGGCATCTTTATAGGAATGGTGGGCCAGAAGAAACCTGAGTCAAATCTTTGGCTGGAGGGTTTGCTACCATGATGCCCCCGGTGGGTCCATTGTGGCAAGCTGAGAGAATCTCAAGAGCTTCATTGCCGTGCACACATCGCCTGATCACTTGATCCGCACAAATTTTAAACAAGAAGGGGTCGTCCCAGAAATAGTGTTTAACATCTTTGAAAAACTTGTTTTTCTGCTGGGGTCACATGCCCTTTCACAATGAATCCACCCGCGTGTAATTGCAAAGGTCGGGCAAACCACGGGTCTAGAATCTTCCATCGAAAAGGTCACCATATTAACGTCTCATGAGGAAAGCTTCATTTAACTCTTTTAGGATCATTGAACGTTTTCATACGGGTTTTCATCTGGACAGATGATCGGCTGCGAGGTTCTCGGCTCCTTTAGTATCAATAACTTTGAAGTCAAATTCTTGGAGGAGGAGAACCCATCGGAGCAATCTCGCCTTGGCATCCTTTTTTGCAAAGAGATACTTAAGGGCGGAATGGTCCTATTGCACTATGCTTTTGTTCATGATGAGGTAAGACCTGAATTTCTCGAAAGCATACACTATGGCAAGTAATTTCTATTTAAGTCGTAGTGTATTTCGTTTGTGCTTCAAATCAAGGTCTTACTAGCATAGTTGGGGATAGCCAAAATGTTTCTCTACGTTGCCTCCAAAAACTGCAACCTCTGCGAAATCAGCTGCATCGCACATAACCAAATGGAAGTCCCAGTTTGGAGCAATCCAAGATTGGAGCTTCCGAAGTCTATCTTTCAATGTTTGGAAAGCTCGAATGCAGTCTCGAAAAAAGATGAATGAAGTAGTCTTCTCAAGAATGGGTCCATTGGTCCGGGAAATAATTGAGAAACCTGAATGAAACCGGCCGGTAAAAAACCGGCATGACCCGAGAAAAATCCTAAATTCCTTTGACGGGTTGGATGAGGTAATTTTGCACATGACATCGATTTTGGCTTTGTCAACCTCACAATCCCTTTCTTATAAATCTTATGGCCGCGGACAATGCCCTCTTTGACCTAAAAGGCTCTTCTCCCATTAAGACTTAAGTTGGTAGTCTTCACACCTTTGAAGCATGTGGTCTAAACGGGAGAGGCAGTTCTGGAAAGAATTCCCAAAGACCGAGAAGTCATCCATAAAGACTTCCATCGTCTTCTCAACCATGTCATGAAAGATTGCTAACATACATCGTTGAAACGTGCCTGGAGCATTGCATAAGCCGAAAGGCATGCGACGGTAGGCAAACTTTCCGTATGAGGGCAAGTAAAAGTATTCTTTCTTGATACACAGGGGGTCAATGAGGAGTTGGAAATAACCGGAGAAAACCATCGAGGAAACAGTAGTATTCATCCCCGCTAACACTCTCAAGCATTTTGGTCCATGAACGTAGAGGGAAGTGGTCTTTGCGGTGCTTCATTTAACTTACGATAGTCAATGGCACACCCGCCATCCGTATCCAAACGATTGGAATCAACCATTTTCCTCGTTCACTACCACAGTGATTCTCCCTTCTTTGGTAAACAATGTATCGGCTGAACCCAGGGACTGTCCAGGAGATGGGAAATCAATCCACTCGAGAAAGTTTTTCACCTCCTTTTTTAATAACATCAGGGATTTGTTAGATTTACTCTTACCTTTGATGTTGGAGCCGCTGGTGCATAGTCTTTCTTCCATAAGAATCTTGAGGTACAAAATTCTGGTTGATACCGAGCTGAATGTCAGAAAGTTTCCAAGCAGAGCTCGGCTTGTGGACATTTAGCACCTTTATGAGAGCGGCATTTTTCCTCAGACATCCAACTCTTTACAATAAAGACGGGCAACTTGTGTCGCCCTCCAAAAATGCATAATCGAATGGGAGGCAGTTCCCGTGATTCAACCTCAGTAGGTTCATCAACGAAGAAGTTGGCTCTATTAGTTTTCACATACCTTAAGCTCAGTTCGTACTTTCAGGGAGAAAGTACCTTGACTTGGAGGGAAGTCGGTTCACTATTCAAGAATGGCTTCAGAATAAGAATGTACCCCTCAAGGATCATAGTAGAAATGGATTAATATGCTGGACAATCCGGATCATCTGCTAGACCAAGGAAAGAGTCTGCTTCTTCGAGAAGCAGGAAATCACTATCCCCAAATGGAGTTAGGGTAGGAGAAGAAGTAGCAACAATTGGATCATAATATGGAGTGGAATTCCCACTCGCGATTATATCAGTAAAACCAAGAACTTCTTGAGAGTATTCCTCACAACCATATCAATGAACGTCAATCTTGTTTGCCGTCATGGATGTAATTGGCCGAAGTATCTCGAAGTCTGATCCAAATTGGAAGGAAGCTTCGCTTCCTATTCTAAGAGTTAATTCACCCCTTGTGCACATCAATCAAAGCACGACCTGGTCTTTGAAGAAGCACCCCTGGAAAAATCTAAAAGGGACCGGGGTCTGGCTCAAAATCTACAACCACAAAATCGGCTGGAAAGTGAAATACACCACTTTAACGGAATTCTTTTGGCAATTCCCATTGGTTTAGAACTTGATTCGATCCGCAAGTTCGTGTGGTCATGCAAGTTGAGTAAGATCAGGAAGTGAAAGCTTTCCCCAGACTGAAAATGGCATTAGATTAATGCTACACCGAGATCGGCTAAGCTAAAGCAATCATACCCATCCCTGTGAAATTCACAAGGAATCAGGAACATGCCGTGTCTCCCAAGTTTTCTAGGTAACTGTTCAAGATGACCGCCGAACAATGTTCATTTCATCGAATTTCGAGCTAGACAGGGTTCATGGGAAGTTCAGTAGCCACTCAGTAATTTTTCTCTTTATTCAAGTAAGGTTCTTAGAAGTCGAGGCGAATATTTGGTCATCAAAACAAGAGATCCGTAAAGCTAATCTCGAAAACTCAATCTCTTTGAAGATTTCATAGAACTTGTCGATTTTGTTTCATTATCTTGATTACGCTCTTTTCAATAACACGCCTCGAAGGATAATGGAAGAGAAACTGAGTTTTATGTTTGGCACGGAAGCAACAACAGGAGCAAATGGGCTCAAAAACTGCGTTGTGATTGGTTCTGACCTACCGGGGTTGGACTGGGTGCGAAGATAATTCCTTCGATAGTTCCTTCGTTCTTCGGACTCACCAATAATTGTGATGGTAGTAAAATCACATGAGTTTTGACTATAATATACATTCCCATTTGCAATGTGCAAATTTCCAACCTCACCAAATATAAAAAATGACACATCAGAAAATACAAACTTTACACTTTAAGCAACTAGCAACTGTAAATTAAACTTAATCTAACAAGGTAGGTTAAGGTGTAAGTGGAAAAGGGTTTAAACTGGAGGTTAACTAACCGATATAGTTAGTTAATAAACAACACGGATAGGCTTTTTGGGTGTAATCTTAAAAATTTACCAATGTAAACAAGTTACTCCAATTAAATCCATAATACTCATTATTGAGGTCTCGAATAGATATACCAAGCCAAGTTCTAAAGTCTACTACATCACCGGCACACTCATATTTTTGTGGAATTTGGGTAAACATTTGGAAATGAATAGGCTAAATTCCCATAATATCTAACAAGGGTTATTGTATGCGGTTATGTATCAAGTAATTTTCACAAAAGTATGCTTGAAATTTTTTTAAATTTGAGCATAATTTAAGCATTTTAATTATTTTAATGTGAAAAATAAGACAAGTAAACATTCTAATTCCATCCCCCCACTTGAATTATACAACGTCCTCGTTGTATAGATAAAACATTAAAAATACGGGAATTAAAAAGAATTAGAATGAGAAACTCCCCTGATATTTGCTCGGTAGATTCTCCAATTTGTGTTTATGAGCAAGATTGTGTGTTGAACAGCCGTCTTGAAGTTTCAAGACTCCAACACTTCAAGATCTCCAGATTTGTAAATCCTCCACCAATATTCGTCGATATTTCTTTCACGAGGTCCTGTGTAAAATAGGAAAAACATGCATTCCTATCTTGGCATCTACGGTTAATTTAAACTAAACTAAACAAACCAAATACGAGTCAGTCTGGTGGATACGCCGTATCAGGTTAATGAATACGCCGTATTGCCAGAACTAACAATAATGTTTTTAAAGTGCAATAAAAAATAAAGACTGATAACGTCTAGACAATCAATACGCCGTATGGTATGGAGCGGATACGCCGTATTGATGTCTGGGAAGACAGACTCGATAAAATTAAATAACAATCCGGGTTGTCTCCCGGGAAGTACTTTGGTTTACAGCAAAGTCTTTAAGTTAGACTTGTCTTCGGCTTCTCTTTATGTTGTATCATCATTCAATTTAACCACTTCTTTCTCTTCCGCATTAATATGTCCATCGTGATACTTTTTCAACCTTTGTCCATTGACTTTAAAACTAATTCCATTTTTATCGATAATTTCCACGGTTCCTTATGGATGCATAGTTTTTACCATATTCAGGTCGTACCACTTTGATTTAAGCTTACCTGGATGCATCTTAAATCTAGAGTTAAATAATAATACCTTGTCTCCTCCTTTGAAATCTTTATCCCCTCGAAGCCTAGAGTCATGCAATCTCTTAGTTCGTTCTTTGTAGATCCAGGTGTTTTCATATGCTTCATCTCTTAATTCCATTAATTCATTAAGTTCCACGAAACAGTTTTTTGCAGCAGATGTGTACATTGTTTTAATGCCCAATATGCTTTATGTTCGATCTCCATAGGTAGGTGACAAGCCTTCCCATAAACCAATCTAAAGGGGGTACATCCAGTAGGTGTTTTGTAAGCAGTTACTCTGATTATCCAGATTTATAAGTGGAAGGGCATACTTACAATTGCTTACCTGTGTGGTTCAGTCCTCCCAATACTCCAAGTGTCGGTTCATGGTTTCTCATCAACCCTGGTACTTGCTCTATTCCATTTATAGATCCATCATTCCATATACTCTTCATTCGTCTTGTAATTCCTCAATGTCCTTAGTAAGTAAGTCTGAATCGATTTGCAAAAGATAGTTAAATTCTTTGAAGGCCTTGTACACAGGCGTCTCAAAATCAAATATATTAGTTTCAATCCTAAAGACTTCGGCAACTTCATCTTCATTATCAGAAAACTCTTCATCCGTGAGCTCAACTTCATAATCTCCTCTAATCCAGTAAATCCAGAATGCTTTCTTTGTATAATGATCCATCGTCTTGTGTTAATTTTTGTTGGACCTCAATCCACTCAGTATAATAAACATCAGATAGATCATATCTCGTATCATCATCAGCTTCATGCGACACTCGTTGCTCTGAATCATCATCCTTTCCGCTTAATCAATTGAATTCATTGTGGAAAACATCAAGTAATGTATCGAAAGTGAGCGAAACATCTTTGACCTTAAGATCCTTGGTTCGTGATATGGTATACATATAAAATAACACAAATGCAAATCTTAACCAAATCCCCTTAACCAAGGCAAAAGGTCAAAATCTACACAAAGAGATTAAATATATAAGAATCAATTATAAAAAAGATTCCGGAAGAGATATTCCCGGGTCGTATGTCCCAACGAGGCTGCAATTGAAAGTAATCCTGGTTTGATGAGAAATTGAAGATGGAGTTATTTAGATATGATGGAAATACTGATTATAATTACAACTAGATTAATTAAATAAAATCTATTTTAATCTACGGGGAAACTGATATGGGATAAATGTGGATCTTAAAACATACGGGAACAATAATTAGTTATAGGGAATCCTAAAATTAAATCCTATACTAAAATCTTTCGGGGAACAGAATAGGTATCGGGACCTTCTACTAAAAAATTAAGAAAATAAATGCTAAATTAAAATTAAAAATCATAAATTAAATTCTATTAACTTAATTTGAAAATAAGAAAACTAGAACTAAAAAACAGGAGGTCGTTGAATGTATAAACGAAAAAGACGGTTAAAACGTACTCGGGAAAAGGGTTTAGACTGAAATTTAAGGAAAAATTAAACCTATACTAAATGTTATATTTTTCCTAGACACTAAATGACAAAAGAAAGTTTATAAAAGAGAAAAATATTTTTTATTAATTTTTGAATTTTTATGATTTTTTCTAAGATTAAGTTTAATTACCAAAAATAAAACTTTTTCTAAAAATTAACACTAAAATTTTTTCTTTTATTTTTCAAAATACGGGTTTAAAATGAAAATTAATGCAAAAAGAATTTTATTTTTCATCTATTTTTCTATTTTTTATGTTTTTTATAAGAAAAAGTATAACTTTAAAATCTATTTTAATTGTAGAAATACAAATTTAACTGGAAAAATTATAGAAAAAAAATTGGCTTTTTATATGATAAAATGGTTGGTCAGAAAGAAATCATAATCAGGCCTCTGCAGAAAGAACGAACCTATGGCCCTATTCGCCAAGGCCAACAAAGAAAACCCACTCCAAGAAGAATTCGTCAGATTCGAGTCATATTTACGTCTGTGATGTTCTTTCTACCCTCTCTGGTTTCTAGTGTTATATAACCTTAAAGCTTTTACTACTCAAGAATATCCAAACACAAGAAAAACTTATCACTTTTTTTAAACCTTGCCTACATTGTGTAAAGTATTAAGATGGTAACATGACATCCCGAACTGGTCTTTTTAAATAGTCTCATTAAAACTTAGAGTTGGTTTAAACTCTAAAAAGGTCATAAGGTGTCTTGTTATGAGGCCTAGACTATAAGACCTATTTCTGTACATAGCATGTACGTAGTAAACTACTTCTGCTCAAATATGATTCGGTAACTTAGAGTAGCTAACATTGTTCTAGCAGCATCAATTAGTGTCACTATTCTTCCTCTCAGCCATACATTTTGCTGAGGAGCTCATGGCTACAATTATATCCCTCTCAATACTGTTCTTGCAAAAATCACGCATCTAACCTTTGTTCTGTTAACTTGTTCCATTATCATGCTAATTCTTTTTACTTTCTTTCCACCTTAGGTTTTTATTTCTTTAGAGAATATTTTTGAGAATCTCACTGGTTTCATCCTTAGTTGTTACGAAAAGAAAAACCAAGTAAACTGCTATAACATAATGATACTAAGCAATACGCTTCTTACTGCATTAACAACTCACAAAGGATGGACCAAACAGATCCACGGAGCGAAGCATAAATAAGGCTTAGTATTTGGATTCAGACACTTTGGATCTTACCAAGGAAGTCTTGTGTTGCTTCCCTTAAGACAAGCAACACAGGTTTGGTCATTTTCAAAACATTTGTTAGGATATACTTTACAACATATTTCCTTAACAAGCTTTTTGTTTATGTTTTAAAACATTATATAGGACAAGCATCCATTTATGCCAGAGCATTGATCTTCCTTGATGTAGACTTTGCAATAAGACAAGTTAAACTTCATTTGGGAAACAATGTTCTTCATATCAAACTGTAATTATTGTCCTTTCTAGGAATTTTAAGAAGTATTTGACTTTCATCAGGCAACTTAAAATTAGGAGATAAGACAAGACATTCAGTGTCAGTAAAAGACATAGTTCTTTTTGTCACACATATTGTGAGATCTAAAAAGGTATTTTGAATTATAACTCATTGACAAAGTATTACATCTTAAAAATCAAGGCTATTGTTTTAAGTGTTCCGTTACTAGAAATTCTACTCACAGTTGTGCTCCTCCCCCAAATGTAACATAACCTCCATCAAATTCCTTGAAATTTGAGAGATAAGCTATGTTCCCAGTCATGTGCTTGAGACTCCAGAATCATCAATATAATCATGTATCATTCTGTTGTAGCTTGCCTACACATAACAATAAGGAAATGAGTTTCATATAGGGCCCAAGCTATACTGACTAGGATCTGCCTTGTGCATCCCTGTCAGTTGTGTTATTCTAAAGGTGTTGATGCACTATCAAAGTTTGCTCGTCTCCCTAACCTCAACATGTCTGCTGTTAACACTTTTCTGATTAAACTAACAGCATTAACAATGCTGGAATGTGGCCTAGTAGTATTTAACTGCTTTTGGCCTAGCCGAGTTAGAACTGCTTTTGCCTTGGCAGTATTATTTGTTTGGGTAAACCTTTTGTTAGATAATACTGTTTTTGATTGATTGGGCCTTCTTATAGTTGATTGTGCTGTTTTTGAAAAACGTTACATTGATGTAGCACTAAAAACTATAGATTTGGGATGAGCAGTATTAACTGTCCTGACAGTATTAAATGGTTTTAGGCCAGTTTTCATTAAAACTGCTCTTGGAACCATGTTCCTTTGAGCATTAAGGTAAGCCATGTTGGTAGTATAGTTGTAGTTCACCCAGTTATAATTATTCCTTATACCAACTGTCCTTTGATGCGTATTTACCATAAGCCTGCCACATGATCAAGAACTCCACAAATCTGATGCAAGCTTTTGTTTATACTATCACATAATCACCTTAGTTTGATTGGACTTCTGTCCATTCAGTTCTCTTTGATTTCCTCTCAGGACTTGTATCTATACATCTCGCCATACTAATGACTTTTTAAACGGTTTTTTTAGATTTTTAGGTTTGCAATCTTATCTTTTTATCAGAAAAACGTTTTTTCATCAAAATTAAGTTGAGACGGACGCACTCAACAAAGCTTACTATGTGTCTTTTGAATACTTGTTTTTTACCAAATAGTCATTAGAATTTTCCTTAGAAGCATCTGATTTTTTTATCACAAACAATGTTAGACTCTTGCTTACTCTTCTCAGAACCATAACTTTTGAATTCAGGGTCTTTGAATTCATCAAGACCAGAATAGGACAAATCAAGCATTTTAGGTCGATTATAGATTACAGGATGGGGTGGCGACAACATTATACCCAAAACCCTTTTTACTTTATGCAGTTATTTGGACTCCCTAAAATTGTCTAGGTTTTTGGAGGTTTATGGCTAAATTTTCTCAATTGAATTTCATTTGCCCTCTTTTTCTTGCTTCTTAGAACTTTTATATAAATCACTTTTAAGTACATTATTTCATAATATTTGCAAGTACTCTTTTAAGAACTGCAATTCTTCACTAAAAAGTAACATTCATGTCTTTTTCTATGTGATAAGGTGTTTCTTTTTTTATTTTTATTTTCTTTTTTAAGTAGCTGAATGTGTTTTATAAGTTAGCTGACTGTAAAATTTAGTTGGATTAAGTTGTGCAATCAAATCATCCATGTTTCTTATGAGTTTATAGTTTGTCAGGACAAGTTCTAGGAGCGCAAGTTTTATCATTGTATACCTCAGAGTCTGAAAACGCCATTAGAGCCATGTTTGTCTGAACCTGTTCTTCTGCCATATCACTCCAGTCAAAACCTACACCATCTATAGCCAACATTGCCTTTGAAGATGTGTCTTCATTGTTTCCTTGCTTCCTAGTGTTGTCTTGATATCTGAACTGACCCTCTTTGTTCCTTGGTGCTCTACATTCCCTGGCAAAGTGTCCCATCTTGTGACAGTTGAAACACTCTACCTTGGATTTATCATACCTAGCAGTATCATTAGCATTAATGAAAATTTTCTTTCCTATTCTCTGAAAGTACCTTTTTGCCCTCATACTTAGCAGAGAGAGCTGCCACTTCAAATCCATTGCTTCCAGATCATCTTTATGAATTTGCTCTAAGTCCTGCTGTAGGAGATTAGAACCATTGGGATTCTCAACCATGAAAGCATACACAGTATTATCACTGAAGTTAGCAGTACTAACTTGAGGACAAGCAGTGTTAATATTAGGGCTAACAGTACTAACTTCATATGCAGGATTAGCAGTATTAACATCATTAGTACTGCTAGTGCTTGGAGCAGTCATAAAGGCTAAGTTTTGAGCACCACTACTTGCACCAACAGATTTCTTTACATCTTGTTCAACAATTTTGAAGTTGTTGTACAAATCATCAATGCTCATTGTTTCAATATCAGCCTTATTCATCCAGACTACAACATGAGTATTCCACTCATGAGGCAAGCTTCTCAAAAATTTTAAATTTAAGTCTTCTTGAGTGATGACCACACCCAAAATTGCAAGCCTACTAACAATCTTCTAGAGCCTGTTAAAGATAGAGTCAAGAGACTCTGTGCTTGATGCACTGAAATTTTCATATTGTTGCTTCAACAGTGTCTTCTGTGTTTTCTTAGTGGCTTCATTACCTCCAAATCGTGTTTCGATAGCAGCAAACATTGTTTTAGCATCACTGTATTGACTAAAAGTAAGTTGATGTTCATTGGGAAGAGCCATGAGTAGCAAGATTATAGCCTTCACATCATTCTTCTTGTTGGTCTTTTCTTCAGCAGTTACAGGTACTGACATCTTTGTAACAGAAGTACCATTCTCTTGGGTTGTTTGTGATACATATACCCATGAGTTACCATTCTCTGTGACCTCCCATAGAGCATAGTCTTGTACCTGGAAGTATTGCTTGATTCTTATTACCCACGTCTTATACTCACCTAGTTTGAGTATGGGTAGCTTAGCAGTAGTATTACTCTGTGCAGATTCAAATTCCATAACTTCTAGATCAAAGTTTCAGAACACAAGGCTTTAATACCACTTGTTGATCCCAACCCTTGATCGATTCCTTAGCTTGTCTAAGGTTAAATTACCTTGGACAAATCCAAAATAACTTGTTGTAGAAACTTTGTATGTATACTAAATTGATGAACTAAAGTATGCGGAATCTACTCTTTAGTACTTAGAAGAATATGAATGTAATAGTAAACTGTGATGCAGTAGAATGAACAATGAATATAACCAAAAAGCTTCAATATTATTATGATGAATAATACGAGTACTCTATCTAGTACTAGGGTTTACAACCTTGAAGCTATGAATGTGTCTATCGAGATGTGTTTACAACCAAAACCTAGGATCTCCTTTTATACACCAAGGAGTCCTTTACAAGATAACTACAAATCTTCTAAACTTCTATGAGATATCAACATATCTTCTAAATATATAAGATATACATTAAATCATTCCATACATATCACTTCACACGTCTTTGATCTTCTGGCAGTTGTAATCTTCATGCAGCAGTACTAAGTCTTCTAGTAGTATTAAGTTTAGTACTGGCAGTACATATCTTTTCTTCTGGCAGTACTAACCTAGTTAGTATTGTTAGTTATATCTTAAGCAGTATTAAGTTCTTGAACTAGAAGTACTAATGTTGTGAAGATTTATTCCCAACAAGGAGGCTCGCCTCTTCTTTTCTCGTGTTTCGTGTTTTGTGGCCAGGATTACCCTGGATTATGAAGACTCTCGTGCTTGTGGTTTTGTCCACCGTTCACTCGATCTTCAATCCTTCGCTTGCTTATATATGGGAATCCGATATCCTATATCTTCTTGATTAACGTTTATCTATTAGCATAATTAATAAACGGGTTTAGATTTGCGTGGAGACCCCTTAATATTTGGATTATGCCTTGAAATTAGTATGGGGGTGTCATTCTCACATTAAGGACAATGTGTAGTTCATATAGGGGGGATCTTTCGATTCGATCTTACTTGCATTAGCCTTGTCTTCACGTAACCCTGTTTTCCACCTAAAATAGCAAAAATATGCCAAATTAATTTTTTTAGAATAAGTGTTTTGACACGATGTTTTGTTTTTTTAGGAATAAAATTTGACTTGATCGAGCATGTTGCGCTCTAGCTTGCCCCTTAACTTATATAAATTTAAGCTTTTGCTAGTCTTTTATACAAAAAGCTTTAAAATGCGAATTCTAGCTTAAAAAAGCCAAGAGTTTGCAAGTTTCCATGATGATGTTAGTAATAAGTAGGCCCGTAGAACTTGGTAGCTTTTGACTTGTTCGAGTTTTAAACTCTAGCTTTCCCCGTTAGCTTTCAAGACTTAGCGTTTGCTTAACTTTAAAATTTTGCAAAGAACGAAAAATGATAAAGTTGAATATAAGTTAGATGCTAAGCGTGGAGTAGTTGGATCTCTTTAGAGCTCATAGATGTTAATTGTGGTTTTTTGCTCTCATCAGCTTAATAAACGTTATATAATTGTTGAATAAAATAAAGTTGTTTTGGTTTTTGCGATTCTTAGTTTAGATCCCTTCGTATAGATTCCTTCTGGTGAAATTAAGGTACACATCAAGGTTTTGTCAGTGTTGTGGGGAAATAGACTCCTGGACCATGGTCGGCTCGCATACCGATGTGACAGTTGTTAAAAGACCACAGGACTTAAGATCACTACCTCTTGCCGGATCACAACCAATGTAGTAGTCGTTTAAAGGGTGGAGGTAATAATAATAATAATAAAAACTGTGGGCTGATGAAGGTTTATTGTCTCTTGTCGACTTACAACTGATGTGGCAGTCTTCAAAATAAGGCACATAGTAATAATAATTCGAGACTGATAAAAGTTTACTGCATCTTGTCGGATCACAACCGATGTTGCAGCCTTCTAAAAGGTCGAGGAAATTACCGAGGTCGAAATAAGACTACTGTCTCTTGTCGGTTTGGACTCCCGATGTGTCAGTTGTTTAAAGGACCAAGGTTTAATAATTTTGCAATAATAATAATAAAATCCTTAGAGGATTTAGGAATAAGGGAGCGAAAAGTAGCTATGCGTTCACAATTAGCATTTATGAGTAGTGTTAGCATCTAATTTTATATTTAACTTTGATTTCGTTTTAAGTTTGGTTTGGGGATTGTGAAAATCAAGGATGACGAACTCCCATTCTTTAAGCCTAATCAATAAATTTTATAAATTTCTATCTTAGTTTTTATCTATTATTATTAAATATGTGGTTAAAACGGGGGCACTTGCGAATTAAATTATTTTTGAACCTTTTTAATG
>BQNB010110081.1:0-22626 GCA_026074375.1 Tanacetum coccineum
TGGTTGTTTCATTTCATGCTAAAGATATCACTTGCACTTTCTCTCTCTAGAAAGACATTTTCTCTCTAAGTCTAATTAGCCAACCCATAATCCATTACTTGTGTTATGATCTCTTGTATACTACAAACTGGCTAAAAAGCCTTGTCGAATATTTGGCGAACGGATGGGGTATCATGGCTATCGCCATGTTGATGCCACATGGGACTGGCTAGCCTTTGGCGAATCTCCCATATTACCACACCGGATGCTCTTAAAAAGCCATTCGTACCCCCTTGTTTTTTCGGGTTTTTTTTATCTTTTTAATTTCTTTTTAAGTTTTTATAATTTTGTTTATATTATAAAATTGTAAAGCTGAAAGTGCGGATTAAAAATTCTAAAGTTTAACAAGTCAAAAGCATGAAACTGTCAAAAAATACGAAATAAAACCTGATATAAAACTACGTTCTACTGTGAAAATGAGGGTACAAAAGAAATCTTTTGTACCTTTTTGGTATTTTTAACTGTGATATACAAGTACAGAGACAAAAATATAGGATATCTTCATGACTTCATCTGATATTACAGGCTCCTATCCTACAATACAGATGAATACAGGTTCAAAATTCTCGTCTAGAACCAAAACTAACGTAAAGTTCGCGTCAAAAAACAAGAAACGAAAAGATACGAACTTTGGTTTCTTGTATAACATTCGTTTATATAAACATGTATTACAATAATAAAAACCAAAGAAAGAAATAACACTTAACCATCGACGACCCTCTATATAAACATTCCTACAGTAAAAAAAAAGGAAAAGAAAACACGCCCTGGAATATCAATGACATTTCCAACAAGCACTCGATAAAGAAAACATGATATGCTCATCAGATATCATAATCTATATCCGAAGCATTTTCTGATACAGATTTTTTCACAAGCGAGCCTTTCTCGTCATAGAGATCAAGATTCTCGCATGGTTTAGGGAAGATGCTCCCTATCACACGTCCTGAAACGTATGCACATTGAAATATATGTTTCTTCTTGTATGTGATACCTACTGACATATCCCTGAAGGTAACATTCCTTACAGGAATATCTGCACTACCGTGTATTCTAACTGGGACCCGCACTCCTTCACCATGAATGGAGCTATAGGATATGCCTCGGATGATGGGAAATGCTTTTGGGTCAAAACCGGCATCAGGATGCTCGTTGTAATCGGTTTTGATGATTATACCGACTCTCACGTTATCAAATGTGAGATTTTTATACGTGATGTCACGGATGTAAGCACCTCTGCCTGCGGCTGTTTTGATTCTAACAGCACGTCTTGAGTTAAACACGAGTACGTTTTCAATTGTCACATTTGATACGCCACCAGACATTTCACTCCCGATTGATATTCCAGCACTGTGTAAGTTCAACAAACATGGATCTGTATTAGCATTACGTCCATTTGTTATGCATTAAGCTCGCAGCTTCAATTTATTATCTCGTTATTGTGACTGTAAAACATAATAATCAGTATAATGTTTGGATAAATAAGTTTGATTATTAGAACTCTTTTATCTATTAATCCCTACAGTGATCAAAACTTTCCACACATTGAAACATCTAACTATTAGTACGTTAAAACCGCCAAAGCACATCAAAACACAATTTACTATGTCTATTTTATAGTTCATACAACTGATTTTCTAATTTTGAATATTCAATATCGCATAATTACTTTCAAAGCACACATCCATATATCTCCTGGTGGGAGGATGTTCTGGTGTGCATATTTAACACAAAGCATCACAAGTAACAGTTATTACGAGTTTAAACCATAAATAAGGAACGAACTGCACAGGAATCTTACCTCACCATAGATTGAACTACAAGGTTTCGGATAAGAATGTTTTTTGAAGGTTTGCCATAAGCAACACCATATTGATCCCAACCACTTTTTATAGCAATAGCATCATCACCAACACTTATGTAGCAGTCCTCTATTAACATGTCTTCGCATGAATCTATTAAAACCATTGTAACAAAGATAAAATAAGTGAAGGGTAACAAGGGGACAAAAGGCAATATATAATAACTCATGAAAAGGTACTAAATTTGTTTTTTTAATAGATGGGATTGATGCCACTGTGCCAAAATGTAGCAAGTACTATCACTCCTGTTTGTAACAAAAGGTTATGAGGGGTGTTTGGGCGTGTGTTTTAAAAGCGATTATGTAACACAATTAATCAAATTAAGATAATTACCTGCAACAAAACATGTTGTAAATGATGGTATTTTGATATGCTTTGTTGTATGAATTTGTAACAATAAGAGAGTGTGTGGAATGTACTGATTATTAATTATATACATACATGAACCAATAAAAAGGTCATTTTTGTGAGAAAGGGGAGACCGTTTTATGAAATAGGAGTATAAAGTCTTCAAATTTGGTTAATAATGGTCGATAAAACTAATCAACTTACCAGGATCTATACCATCTGTATTTGGAGCCTCCTTAAGGGGAGCCAAGTTTGTCATATTATATTATGGGACATTCGTACAATATATGGATGGAGAGGTCCAAAAAAAGGTGAATTAGTAAAGTAGATCATATGGATGGAGAGTCCAAAAAGGTGAATTACGTAAAGTAATATTAGATATCAAAATGTCACTTGAATACATAATCTGCACAAGCGGCCCTCTTGTGTGGTTAAGAACCTTTTGCCTGTACTTTTTCCACCAACTTAAACCTTGTCCATCGATGGTACCATTATGCCCTGTTGTCATGATGTAACAAACATATTATAAGCTTCATGTAATATGAGTTTTCTAAACAGTGTCTAGAAAGCATGAAGAAAATGTTGACCTGTGATGACAACATCTCGGAGATTTTGACCATGAATAAAACTCCCGTATCGCGGCCCAGGATGCTCTCTACCATAACCGTAGGAAGGCAAGGGTGGCAGTAGAGGCCAAACCTTTTCATCCTGTTATAACAAAATAAAAATACTTGAGCCACAATATAATAGACGACGGTCACAACTTTACAAAAGATCAGTGACACGACAATAACACCCTGTTTCATCCAAAAGAGTGGCTTACACAAATAAAATGTTATTCTTTTGTCGAATCAACTGATATAAGCTTAAAAATGCAAATTGTAGAAACTAATGTAGTTAAGGAGAGACTACTGGAGTCTGAAGTTTAATATAACATATTAGATTAATAATTTTGTAACTGAGATCACAGATCAAGGACTTTTCTAGCTTAAAATAGACTTGAACGTACAACAGCGGAGAGTTACATTTATTTCAAAAAGAACTGTATGCATCAAAATGGAGTGCAGAGCAACAACGATCACCAGAAAACGTTTATCAAAACACGACTGAGACTTCAAATTTTCAACAATTTCGTGAATAATGATCAGAATCATTAGTAATCATCTGAACAGCAAAACTACAAGCAGTTAGCATCTTGTTTGGCTTCACATTTAACCAGATAGTGTGGAGGTTCCAAGGCATCATCTAGTTTGGTTTAGCCAATAAATTCCAAGAAATGTGTTTGTTCTACGGGCTACGGCTAGCTATTGGTGATCGTCATATAAAAATCAAGACAGAATGCATATTCGCGATAAGGCACCTAAACCTATCATGTGTTTATGTTAAAGTCTCAACCCGATTCCCATTCTTACCTATTCTTTAACTGCGACTACTCTTCTCAAGTATGTAAACATTTGAAAGCCTAAGTTTGACTGGAGCATGTTCCAGGTACATGGATGGACATCATTGCGTTGTTTCAAAACAATGCGAGGAGTAGATTGATCTAGAGTGTGGTTAGAAAACTTGTGCTGCGTCGGTATATAATATATGGCAAGAGTGTAACTGGACAACATTTGATAACAAATCAAGATCAGTTGATGTGTTACTTGGCTCTATACCCGAAGTGGTTTGTTCCAAGATACTAGGCCTCAAGATAAAGACATTGGTTGACGCAGTTAAGCTTGAAGAAGTCTCATACATGTATTAAAATACACTATCTTTGAATCACATAAGATTTTGCCAGAAACTGTCCATTATTACCAAAATAAAGTACTCAGCATCGCTCCCAAAGGGAAACTCAGAAATATGATCAACATTGTATATTAGCTTATCAGTCTATCAGATTCATACTAGGAGCTGTTTCGGGTTGCGTTTATTAACCACCTATCAGCTTATGTTTTCTTCTAGCATATAAACACCGCTAAGTGTTTGGATAAAGGAAAGTGTTTATGTTTTATCTTTTTATTAAGCAGTTTGAGATTCCTTGATTAATCTTGGTGAATTCATAATTACAAGTTTACCCTTACTTGCAATAAATCCCAGACCCCCCCTTGCAATCAATTCTATATCTAATATGATTAGCATAATGCTTTATGCAAACTTTTTTTATCAAATTATCTTTTATATTGATTCAATACAAACCCGTGATTCAAATTTAACAAATTTAAATGTAGATTCACAAAATTTGTAAAATGATCCAAAAGTTTCACACTGGATAAGATTTTACAAAAAGTGTCATTCAAAGCTACATTTTGTTTATTTGAATCACGAATTTGTACCGAATCAACTAAAACAACAATTTTAGGTACAAAAATGGTTATTCAAAGTTAAATATTTCTCACACGACCTATATTCACCAATAACTTGCAGAATGCTCTGATAACCGAAACATCCATACTTTTTCACTAGATTTCAAATCCCCTAAATAGCTTGAACAAATCAGACAACGGCGTCATAAAAAGTTAAATTTTACAAATAACTCACTCACATCAACAGCAAGTATAACAGCATCCTGAGCAAGAAACAAAGTCATATGACTAGTCAAATTAAACGGTGCAGTAAGCCATTTCCCAGCAGGCACATTCAACTGCCCACCGCCTTTTTTCGCCACCTTAGATATATAAAAAACAGCTCTCTCAAACGCAACCGTATTAACCGTCACACCATCACCCACCCCACCAAAATCCGTTATATTAACCACCACAGGTCGAAAAACCGGCAACCGTCTAACGACCACACCCCTTTTAAAAAACATAAACCCATCACTGCCCACATTACGTTGCCATATAAAAAAAGATGTAAATACCACAATCCACAGTACAGCCAAAAGGGTCTTATAAGATGTGATCAGATTGGTGATCCAACGGCTACGATGGGATCTCCAGATTGATGGAGTTGAAGCTAGGGTTAGGGTTTCAACCATAATAAGTGATGAAAAACTAAAATCTGAGATATGGGTTTTGTTTGTTGTGCAAAAACATGAAATGGGTATGAATCAAAATTCAATCTTGATAGGTTTAATGGGATTTCAAGATAATGTGATATAAAATTAGGGTTAGGGTTTGAATCATGGAAGTGATATATAGCTAAAATCTGAGATATGGGTTTTGATTGTTTAGGGTAAATATGAAATGGGTATGTAATCTTGATGAAGGGTTTGGTGTGAAGGTTGGTGTGATGTCAAGATTAGGTTAACTGTTGTGTTTCTATGTTGAAGTTGTTGGATTTTGATTTGATTTTATTTGGGGGAAGAAAATGGAGTGCGTGGGAAGGGATGATTTGGATTAGGATTGAATCATAGGATGTGAATCTATGTTGGTAAATTTGTTTAAGCAATCTATTTTTTAAAAAGTTTGTGTTGATAATGGATTTCTTTTTCTGGGTTGCTAAAAGTAGAAATTGAATGAAACAAGCAAATATATCCGCGCGTTGCTGCGGGTGTTAATTTTTCGCGCATTGTTGCAGGGCGTTAAATTTATTTATTTATTATTATTTATTTTTTTTTTGCGCGTTTTTTTTATGTTTAATAGTGTAAGTTTATTTTTTCCTGCACGTTACTGCGGTGCGTTAATTTTTCGCGCGTTGTTGCGTGTCATTAATTCTTTTTTTTTATTTAATTTTGTGCGAGTTTATTTTGTCGGTCTCATATTTAATAGTGCGGGTTTACTTTTTCAGTATCGTGTTTAGTAGTTTTTTTTATGGTCTTACGCGTTGTTGCGTGGCGTTAAAATTTTATTTTTTTATTATTTTTTTTGCGAATTTATTTTTTTGGTCTCATGGTGTAAAATGACACTGTTTAAGTCAATTCGGAAATGTTACCGCGAGTATTTTTTTTATCTAAATGCGTCGGTACTTTTGTAACATTTTTTTCCTCCCTATTTTGTGCCAACCAAAATTTTTTTTTCCTTTAATTTTGTGCGAGTTTATTTTGTCGGTCTCATATTTAATAGTGCGGGTTTACTTTTTCAGTATCGTGTTTAGTAGTTTTTTTATGGTTTTACTTTTTATCTGAATGCGTCGGTACTTTTGTAATATTTTTTCCCTCCCTATTTTGTGCCAACAAATTTAAAAAAAAAAAAAAAAAAAACTAATTGGGCCGGCCCAAATTTTTGGGCTAAATTTTTCAGTGCTTAAATGAATAGTAAGTCAACCCTTCTCAAATGATTATATATATAATGTTAGGGGCGTTTGGTTTAAAAGGTTACTTGGGTTTTAGATTTAAAAGCTTAAAAAGAGTTGTTTGGTTGTAATTTTAAAATGAGGGTTTGGATTCTTAACCCATATATAAATGGTTGTGTAAAAGATAAGGGTGATGGAGGGTTTTGTGAGGTTTTATGACAAATATGGGATCAATAGTAATCTCCTCCTATTTTTTTATTTTTTTATCATTTTATTATTAATATAAATAAATTTTAATTCATATTTTATTAAATAATATATCTTTAAATATTATTTTCTCTCTCCTAACTCAAATTCAAATTTAAATCCTAACCAAAATTTAAATTCAAATTCAAATCTTAATCCTAAACTCGTTTACAAACCAAACGGGCCCTTATTTGTTTGTTGATGTTAACAGAATAAATGGCTAGTCCAATGAGTATTGTGAATTGTGATTTAAGATTTTGTTAGAGTAAGGAGTATGGTGACGAGCTGGGCTCGCTACTGTTTACGTGGCCTCGCCACGAAGCTCGCCACCACACTACAAACGTTCGCCATGGCCAAAAACAGCATATCTCGCCATAGACACGAGTCAAATAACGACAAATGAAAAAGAAAGTATCCGTTGGCCAAAAATTACAACGACTATTTTTTTTTAATTTTCAAACATTTTTTTTAATTTATACCAACTTTTCACTATAAATAACACCTCATTTACCATTTTAACACACATTTCTCTACAACAAACTTCTTATTATACTCTCAACACATCTTCTTCTCATCAAAAAAAATGTCTCAACTACCAAATGAACCAACACCAGGTTATTTTACCCATCTTCTCAACTCCAACCCGCAACAATACTCGTCTTCTCCGAACCAATCGAATCCGTCTACCCCAGGTTCCCAAAACTCAAATTCGTCGCAACCGTATCCCCCTTTTGGAACGCAAACGTCACCCCCCGATCAAGCTTATCACTCACAATTGGCGTATCATCAAAATCAACAATACAGCTTCCAAAATTACTCGAATCCAAGAAATACGCAACCATAATTTTTTTCACAACAATCATCACAACCACAATATTTTCCACAACCATCATCACAACCACAATTCAAAGTACCACAAGCCAAAGATCCCCGTGATGGTAGGCGTAGACAGAAAAAGACGGGAAACAACCCGTTGTCGATTTGGACGAGGATGATGATGATGATGAAATGGCATCAAGGCGATCGATTACCCGTTGGAATAACAACGAAGAAATCTTGCGGGGGGGGGGGGGGGGGGGGGGGGGGGGGGGGGGCGGGGGGGGGGGGGGGGGGGGGTGGGGGGGGGGGGGGTGGGAGGGGATAGTTGAGGCTGGGATCGAGGCACTCGTCAAGACGCGAAATTTCGGAAAATGTTGGGATAAAAGAATGTTGATGCTGTTTGGAGTTACTGCTGCTAAAGTGGAAGTTAGGAACTGTTAAGTTAGTTGCTGGTACAAAAGTTACAATGTGGTGTGAATGTTACAACTGCTTAAAGATTACAAATGTTGGAAGAGTTTGTGTTGACAGAGAACGAGATCAAAAGTCTTATCAGAGAAAAGATAAAGATCGTCTTATGTGTGTATGAGTTTCATTTTTTATAAAAGATACGTATAAGTATTTGGTTTAGAAGTTCATGATAAACTTAGGAAAATTTTGTAAGTCCGGTTAGCTTGGTGTATAAAAGCGAGGTCTAGGGCATAGAAGCTTAGATATCTATGTAAATCTTTTGTTATCAATTAGCTTTATAGGTTTTGTACCCATAACACTATTAAGAGTGTTCGTATTTTATTGAGGTTGATAAAGTTGGAAACTGTTTTGTTATTATCTTATTTCATTTACAGTTTCATTGAAATTCTTCTTGATTCATGAAATATATTTCCGCATAGTCGATATTTACAATCAAAGTTTCTACCATAGTTGTCTTGGATTTATTCAATACAACTAAGCCTTAACATGCTAAGCAAGATCTATTCAAGTTGGGATCAACAAGTAGTATCCGAGCTTGTGAGAAGCTTTAAATAAGAAGAAACTTTACTATACACAAGATCTACTTTTTTAAGAAGCAATGGACTCTCAATCTACTCAAACCATCAAACTACCCATACTCCAACCTGGTGAGTATGATCTCTGGAAGATGAGGATGGAGAAGTACCTATAGTGCATTGACTACACTCTATGGGAGATCATAGAAAATGGTAATGCACCCATAGTAACAAAAACTGTTGATGGTTAAGAGACTGTTGTCCCTCCTACAAGTGTTAAAGAAAAGGCACAAAAAAGGGCAGAGTTGAAGGCAAGAAACACTCTGTTGATGGCCTTACCTAATGAGCATCAATTAAAATTCAACTCATACAAGGATGCTAAGACACTAATGCAGGCTATTGAAAACAGATTTGGAGGTAATACTGCTACAAAGAAAACTTAGAAAAATCTTCTGAAATAGAAGTATGAAAAAATTAATGTATCTAGCACAGAAGTGATTGAGCAAACCTATGAAAGGCTTCAAAAGCTAATTAGTCAACTAGAGATGCATGGTGAAGTCATCCCTCAAGAAGACATCAATTAGAAGTTCTTGAGAAGTTTGTCACAAGAATGGACTATGCATACTATTGCGTGGAGGAACAAACCAGAGATTAAGACATTAAGTTTGGATGACCTATTCAACAACCTGAAAGCTTATGAATCAGAGGTCAAGGGGACATCTAGCTCAACCACAAGCTCACACAATGTAGCCTTTCTGTCCTCTAGCAGCACTAACAGTGCAACTAGAGTAGTTAATACTGCTCAGGGTGTTAATACTGCTAGCACTTAAGATGCTGCTGATAGCTCAACAACTATTGAAAATTTAAGTGATGCTGTGATTTATTCCTTCTTTGCTAGCCAACCAAGTACTCCACAGCTAGATAATGAAGATCTACAACAAATCAATCCTGATGATCTAGAAGAGATGGATTTGAGGTGGAACATTGCTATGTTGACTATAAGGGAAAGAAGATTCCTAAAGAATACTGGAAGGAAGCTGGACATGGCCAATAAAGAAAGAATTGGGTTTGACAAGTCCAAGGTGGAGTGTTTCAACTGTCACAAGAGAAGATACTTTGCAAGGGAGTACATGGCACCCAAGATTCAAGATAGCAGAAACAGGGAGCCTACCAGAAAGACTGTGCCAGTTGAGGAAACTACTTCAAATGCCTTAGTGTCTTAGTGTGATGGCTTTGGCTATGATTAGAGTGACCAAGCAGAAGAAGGTCCAACCAATTTTGCTCTCATGGATTATTCTTCAACAAGTTCAATTTCTTCTACAAACTCTGAGGTATCTAATGACTCAAATTTTTGTTCATCTTGTTTAGAATGTGTAAAAGATCAAAAAGAAAAAAATGAACAATTAGTTAATGACTTAAGAATAGCTAGGATAAGTGTTGTCTCTTATAAAACTGGTTTAGAATCTATAGAAGCTAGACTGTTAGTCTGTAAGAAAAATGAGTTTGTGTATGAGGAAGATATAAAACTCTTAAAACGTGAAATCTATTTAAGAGATTTAGATATTACAGAACTTTAAAGGAAGTTAGAGTTGGCAACAAAAGAAAAAGATGAGGTTCAACTTACAGTATAAAAATTTGAAAATTCATCAAAAAACCTAAGTAAACTTCTAGACAGACAAATAATGGATAAGTATAAAACAGGATTAGGGTATAATGTTGTCCCACCTCCCTATACTCGGAATTTTATGCCGCCAAAATCTGATTTAGTTTATCCTAGTCTAGATGATTTTGTTGATGTGAATGAGTTTATAGTAAGTCTGTAGTTGAAAAGCCTACTGTTGAGACTAATGAACCTGAGACTTATAGGAAAGAAAATGGAGCCCTAATTATTAAGGATTGGGTATTTGATAGTGATGAAGAAAATGTGCCTAAGGTTAAAACAATTGAGATGTTTAATAAACCTAGTTTTGCTAAGATAAACTTTGTTAAGTCTACTGAGCAAGTAAAATCTCCTAGGAAAACATCAGTTCATAAAAATAGGCAAAACACACCTAGTCCTAGAGGGAACAAGAGAAACAGGAACCAAAAGATGTATAAAAAAATAAGGAGTGATTTTGAGATGTTTGATAAGTGTAAAATACACATATCTATTTATGCTTAAAATAGCCCAATTAAACCCAAAACAGACCAAAAATGGCAAAAATATGCTTGTATTTGTGTTTTGTGTGTGCAGGTACGGATATATCAGAAATCACAAGAAAACCATCAAAAACAAGCAAGCACGGACACGAGAACGGAAGAGTGAACAAAAGCCGGAAGCAAAGCCAGGAAAAGTCAAACCCTCAGTCAAAGTGGTCAAATCATGGTCAACAAAAGTCAACAAGACCCAAAATATTCCATTTAAGCCCCTCAACTTTCAGAAAAGTCCATAAATGGTCCCTAATCCTAAATGGGCCTCACCCGGATCCTAAGCCCAATCCCTAGCCCATTCACTCTTTTTATAAACCACAGGGACCAATCTTGCATCATTCCAAACTCCTTTTACACTACAAATGGGAAAAACCAAACACAAGGACCAAAATTGCAAATAACCCAAAGTTTAAAATTATATTACCCGTTTTCAGTTGTAAAAAGGCGCGAAGCCTTTTTACTATTCATCGTCCCCTACATTTCACCCCTCGGTAAGAACAAAGGGCTTTCCAAAATTGATGGGCAAGATAGGTAATTCAAGTGCTCATTTACAAGATAGCAAGGAGAAATTAGTCAAAACAAAGGGCTCTCACTAATCACTCAAGTAAGGATCACACGTCAGCAATGGTGAAAGCACAAGGGTTGATGAGATTTTGCACTACACTCACTCATACAGCTAACACAATGTTACATCAAAAAAAAACATTTGGCAATGATTGGAAGAATGGAAGGTGGAGATTAAGAGGAGAGGGGGAATGACTCAAACTCCTAGAAGCTTCAGCTTGGCACTATAAATTGCTCTTGTCAATGGATAATCTTTCTCAACTAGCATGAAAATATCATGTCCTCTCTCTGTAGACACATGATAAACAGCACATGTATCATATAACCTCCATTTTAAAGGATCATGCATATACCTTTGAAGCTTCCATAGAATATCATTATCATCTGGTTCAAACAACCTCTTCAACTCTACCCAAAGTTCTCTTTCTTTATCTTCAGTAGGTTCTGTTGAGTTGAATCTTTCATGAACTAGACTCCATAGTTTGACTAGATCATCACTGTCAAAATTCTTTAGCATATCTTTAAAGATCTGATATACCTCTGTGTGATTACCTACTCTGATGATCTTCCAATACTTTCTTGAGTCTTCAGTATAAAACTATGCCTATTCAATGATTTGGATATTTATTTGTAGGGCTTCACAATCATCCATCTTCTGGAACTAATGATCATTAGCTATTGTAGTTGTTTTGAGGACAGATCAGCTCTGATTCTTAGCTGATTCCGAGACCTTCTAATATCTTTTGTCTCTTGAACTTCTTGATTAAGTTCTTTTATGCATCTCTCTTGAGCGTCCACTACCACTTAGGAACTGTAACTTCACTCTCCATTGGAGTAAAATATATTACACCGCTTCATTTGTTTTCAAATAATTCCTTGACTCACAAAGAAATTTTCTTCAATTGTTGTAAGATTGTGCTTCCATATGTTTTGATATAGTTAAACCATGTAAGTTCTTTATTGAGCCTTGAGATCATGTGTTTATTCCTCTTGCTTCATCCTTTTTGTCACCAAAATATATCTTCTTTGATTTAAATCAGATCTACAAGCATCCTTGCTTGATCCCCAACTCACTATACTTATCCCTTTCCTCTTCTTGTAGTTTCTGAGTTAGCTCTTCATCAGCTTTAACTCTTTCTCTAATGTCCTCCCATTCATCCTCTGTAAAACCCTGAGCTTCTTGATGTACTTGAGCCATTTTCTGTTTTTCTGCTGAATCAAATTCTTCTTGTAGCCTTTGAGCTACTTTTGCATCCCTAGTAATCCTCTGACTTTCTTCTTCATCAAGATGTTCTTGTAATCTTATAGCTGCTTCATAGCCAGCTCTTTCTTGTCTTTGTTTCAACTTTGTAGTAGTATGCTTTGGCTCAAATTCTATCATAATAGCTTTACCTTTATCCTTTATTGCATTTGATGAAGGAATAATGATGTTGACTTGTTGAATCATACCAGCAGTACTAACTATCCTACTGGTAGTACTAACTCCACCACTGCCATTACTAACTGCTCTTCTTCTTCTATAATAAGTGTGAACTCTAGCTGCATCTATAAGTACCTTACTGGCACTCAGAAACTCCAAACTGATCTTCCGTGTAACTTCTACTACTACCATTTGTCGAGTAACCAAAGTAACACCAACATCTTGATCTATTTCTTCTATCATCCTCCCCTGTTTGGAAGAATCCTCTAAAGCCATGTCATCATCTGAGACCACAATCTTTGCTTTTCTTCTAGCTTGGCTAGTTTTGACAGTTTTCTCTAATTTCTTCACCTTTCAATGAATAAGCTTGGTATATAAGCAGTACCATGCCATTGTTCTTTGTCTGCCTTAAATCTGTTTCCCAAAGCAAGAACCCAGTCTGAAATTTAAACTTAAATCCTCAAGTAGTGTCATACTATCCTCATCACTTCGAGGTGTATTACCTCCTCCGAGTGGTGAATCATAGGACAATTTAGATGCCCTATCAAACCTAGTTTGAGCAGAGACACCCTCAATGGTCTCTTGGCGCATGGGACTACCATCTGAACCAGTTTCCTGAGAAATTGGCTCAGTAGGTGTTGTCATAGATTGGGTCTTAGCAATGCTACTACTGTCCTGCACAGTTTCTAAGCTTGTAGCAGTAGTAGCAGCCATTTCCACACTATCACCCCTCTCCTGATAGACAGCCTCATCTGGTACATAGGGTATAGGCACACTAGTTTGAGGTAACTCGGTATCCTTGTTTAAGGCTTGCCTAGGTGATTGAGCTTCATGTGATATGAGTTTAATATTAGGATTGGTTCTTCATGATAGGTTGAGCATTATGAAGTGTGGTTGTTAGTTCAAGAGGATTTCCTGAACCTTCACCCTCTTCTGCTTAAAGTGTCAGCATTCTTGGAAATAAAGGTGTGTGTTCCTCAGAAAAACCTCTTTTCATATTGCTAAAAAGTTTTGGAGTTAAAGTAGGAGCAATATATGTTCTGTTGTGAGGTTTAAGAAATCTTTTGTTTTTGTCCAAAAAGATTTGAATAAATCTTGGATACATTAAAACCTTATATTTACTATCCAAGTTTTTTACCATACCATCAAAAATCAATTTAGAAAATTTAAAGGTTCTGTTTATGGCCAAACAAACAAGAGCAGTTGCTATATTACTACTAAAATATTCCCAAGAAGTTTTCTTAGGACTAAGACAGTGCAGGATGGTATGGATTAAAAATCTCCATTGAGGGTAAAATTTACCTTTTGAAAGTTAGTTTTATCATCAGTTAAAACATATCCTCATAAGTGAGTTGATCCAAAAATTCAGTATTTGGAAAAACCCTAATACCATCTGCATCTGACTAATTGAGATGCCTCCTACAATGCTTCAGTAATAGTGAATTCTTTTGCCATCAAATAGGTATTTATCGTTGTATCTCCAATATCAATTGTTCTGGTCAGTAGTAGTCTGCAGATCTTTTATGATTAGAGAAACAAAGATATAGATTCTTAGTAAGGGCATACCTGATATGACTACCATTGAGAAAATCTACTATCTCTTGGAATTCTTCACTCCCAGATGGTTTCTTTAGATAAGCAACCATGTTGTGTTTATCGCAAAATTCCAAATTTGCCATAAGTGATTAAGTTATGATAAGTATTCTGGGTTTATGATCGTTGATGAGAATATGAGAGTTTGACAAAGTTAATTGAGATTTTATAGAAAGTGCTTGAGGTTTTGATAGGACCGACTGAATAATATTGAATCTTTATCTTGAAGAAAGCTTATAAGTAAAAGAAAGATCAAGAATTATCCAAATTATAGACCCCTATAAGCGAAGTTTGTTGGCGGAAATATCTCAACGGCTATTAATTAATTAAGGAAATTCTGTTATACCCGAAACAGTATTAACGGTAACACAACAGTACTAATATTAGCCTAGCAGTATTAACTTTTTGCCTAGCAGTACTAATATTAGTCTAACAGTTTTAACTTTTTCTCCAATAACTATACAACAACATGCCTCTATTCATCACAAGCACACTAGAAACAACTAGATAGACATGTGAGAATTCATGAGGATCCATATTTATGCAATCCATGAATAAAGGTATAAGCAACTGTAAACAAAACCTAAAATACCAGTATAACTTAATTTCTTCCAAAATACCCTCAAACTTCTAGCTTCTCGTATCTCCACCAAATCCAACCATACTGCTTTACCTATCCTGTAAGTGTTAGTTCAAAACCAAGAAAACACAATCCAAAACAGTTGCTTCTTAGTTTAGTATTAATGTTGACGTACAGTATTTAAAACACGGCACGTTAAAGTATACCTATCAGACAGTTATACCTAGTAGTACTAATTTTTAAGATACCAGTATTAACCTTAATTTTATCCAAAAAGCATCTCCAATCCATTGCAATCATCCTCCCCTCAATTAAAGCAACTATAGGTTGAGCATTCCAATGCTAGCAATCAGAAAGTTAAACCTGCTAACATCAAACGCCTTTGTGAGGAGATCTGCTACATTGTGATCTGTGTGTATCTTGATCACCTGAATCAACTTCTTCTCATGAGAGTCTCTAATGAAATGGTGCCTAATCTCTATGTGCTTGGTTTTAGAGTGAAACACTGGATTCTTCACAATACAAATGGTGCTTTCATTATCAATGTAAATCTTGGTGTTCATGAAGTTGAACCCATAATCAAGCATTTGATTTTGGATCCATAACACATGTCCATAGCAATTAGCAGCAGCAACATACTCTGCTTCAGTAGTAGAGTTGGCAACTATAGTCTGCTTTTTACATTGCCATGAAATCAACCTTTTGCCAAGAAATTGACAACCTCCTGTTGTGGATTTCCTGTCAAGGCTAGCACCAGCATAATCACTATCAAAAAAGGCTTCCAAGTTAAATGGTGAATCTCTAGGATACCAAAGGCCCAATTTAGGTTGACCTTATTTTAGGAGTAACTTGAAACCTTGCACAAGCATAAACAGCAAATGTTATGTCAGGCCTAGAAGCTGTTACGTACATCAATGATCTAATCATTGATCTGTATAAGTGAACATCCACATTGTCGACTCCTTCTCCCTTACAATGCCTATGTTAGGTCCATAGAAGAGCTTCTGTCATTCACAGTGACAAAATTAAACATTTTTCAGAATATCACCACATACTTCTTTGGCTGTAAAGATTCCATCCTCATTTCGTGTACTTTCAATCCTAAAGAAAAATCACAGCTCCCCATAAACTCATCTAGATCTCTAGTACATCATCTTCTCGAAATTTCAACACACATAAGACTTCTTTGTAGACCCCATAAGATGAATCATCAACATACACCTGTACTAACAGAAATCACCATTGTCCTTCTTGATGAACACAGTTTTGATCAATAGTGCCTCTTTTGTATCTAATTATTCCAATAAGTGATGTAGATAGGGGGGGGGAAGGTCTCATACCAAGCCTAAGTCTTGATGTAGACATATAAAGCTTTTTCTACTATAAACTATTAGGGAACTAATGATCTCAAAACCAGGAGTTGACAACACATACACCTCCTCTTCATATACCATATATAAAGGGCACTCTTCACATCCACCTGATACACAATAAGTATCCCATAAATTGATGCATAGGCCAAAAAGTAACCTATTGCTTCACTTAGCAACAGAAAAAAACTTATCATAATCAATGGCCTTCCTTCTTGGTGAACCTTGTGCAACCAGTTCTTGCTTGTTTCTAATCTACAATTCCTCTTTTCATCTTTCCGATTGCTATACACCCACTAGTTCTAATAGCCTATTGACCTTTAGGAAATCACTATATCTAAACCTTTAAAGTTAAATTGCAGAAGCTCCTCTTGCATTGCTTCTATCCAGCTTGGATCTGTCAAAGCTTGAAATAACCTACTTGGGTTCTATATATTGTGAGAGAAAACATGCAATAGCAGTTTTTGAATATTCTTTGTAATTTTTTCCCTCTTGCTTTATATGATAACTAACCATAGCATGTTCTTCAGAAATCTTGGTCATCCTTCTTGTTTGAGTAGCTGAATTTATGTCTCCAATGATCTGGTCTATAGATGAACTTTGAATATCTGGTGTGTGGGAATAGACTACAATTCCATGGTGGTATCCAAGTTGTTAAGGTCAGCCTCTGCACCCACTTCTCTATCATCATAATCATCATCAAATAACCATGTGTTTTCCAAAGAATAGCATACTCATCATTATGAATAGGACTAGCAGTATTAATATTTGGACTACCAATATTAATATTTTCACTGGCAGTATTAATACTTGGCCTAGCAGTATTAGTATCTTGAGTACTGCTATCAGTCCTTTCTTAATCAAGACCTTCATCTCCTTTGCCTGATTCATCATCAGCATCCTTATCTTTTGAGTTCTGATTACTTGAAGAGAGTGGTGAATTAGAAACAAGATGGTCGCCAGTAAGTATTCATGATCAGGATCTTTTCTCCTTCCAACTTCCCTGCATTACCATTTTTCTCTATACCGTGCATCACCATTAGTTTATGATTTCTCTACAGTAACGGGCATAAAATTCAAGATTTGTTAGTTAATCATTATCAAGACCAGCCAGACCACTCCCGACAACATTGGGTTTGTTTCAAGAAAATTTATGTGCAGTTCCGCCTCTACCTTACCTAGTTCTAGAGGTAAATACCCTAAAACCTGCTATTTATAGAGTAATCCAACCAAGAACCCCTCCATCACCTTCCTATCAAGTTTTCTAGGGATCTAAGGGTATTAAAATAGTCCACATGACCATCCAAAGGTCTCATAAAGCTTATACTAGATGGACTACCAAGTTATAGTTCATAAGTTCTTGTTTGAAGCTTGGTCACTAGATCCCTATTCTAAATATAGCAGCATAATAAACTGCTTAAGCCCAAAGTAGTAGGTAATAATGAATCATACTACATATTCCTAGTTCCTCAATTAGTGTCCTATTCTTTCTTTCAAGTAACATCCATTTTGTTGTGATTTTTTGGCAACACTAAACTCCTTCTTTATCCCTTTCAGTCCCCCATAGAACTGATTCATTCATTATTTTTAAACTCATTCCATTGTCACATCTAATATTTTAACCTTAAGATTAGTATTTGTTTTCTATGCCATTAATAAGGTTTTAAAGATTCCAACAATCCATCCTTAGTGGCCAAAAACAAAACCCAACTAAACCAACTATAATGTCAATCAGTGATAACAAGGTGCATATATCTTGTGATTGATACTCCTTACAAATATTGGCCCAAATAAGTCCATATGGAACATTTATAAGGGATGACTAATAGAGCTCTCAAGCTTGGTCTTACAAGAGGCTTTGTGTTGCTTTCCCTTCTGACAAGCAACACAAGAATGGTCATTTTCAAAAAGCTTTGAAGGTAAAGCCTAACCAATGTTTCCCCATAAGCTTTGTTCATAGTTTCTAAATTCTTAATATAGACCAAACCCCTATAGCCATAAATTTAGACTCATATAATTTTACCTTTGCAAATAAACAAGTCACAACCCCTGAAGCACCAACATTCTTTAGATCAAAACTGTTTACATTTTTGTTACTTGTTTGGAACTTTAAGCAAAACTTGACTTTCATCAAGTAGCTTAAAGTCAAGAGATAGAACAAGACATTCAGTCTTAGTGAAAAGAACATTGTTTTTCTTGTCACACATTTGTGAGACAGAAAAGATTAAACTTAAGTTCCTTTACAAAGTATACATCTTCAAAGTCTAATTTCTCAGTCCTAATTTTACCTTTTCTAGTAATTTTACCTCTTTTAGGACTTCTAGCAAATGCAACAAATCCTCCATCAATGTCTTGATAATTTGTTAGGTAGGACCTGCTTCCCAGTCCAATTCCTAGAGCCATCCAGTATCAATCATCCCCCTTGATCCTGTAAGCATATAGTGGTGTTACCTGCACTTAAATAAGAGAATTATTTTTCTCTTGAGGGACACAACCATCATTGACTTATGAGTCCTCTTGAGGATCACATAGTCAAATCATTAGGCAGTATGATCCACAGTATTTGGAATATGGTCAATTACTTTATCTTTGGTCCTCCAAATCACATCGAGACTTAACACATTTCCTTTTCCCTCAACATACTACCCTACTTCTGGCCCAGCAGTAGTTACATTATTAAACTTAGCAGTATAAACTTTTTCATTAAAATTATTGGTTTTGACTGCTGATTTTTGGTTAAAAGGCCTTCTCAATGGTGAATGTGCTTTATGAAAAACATTTGAACTTGGTTTTGCACCATTCATAGTTGGTCTAGATGCAGCAGTATTAACATATCTGGCAGTACTATTTGATACTACTGCTCTTAGGGAGCTTTGCTTAGCAGTATTAACTGGTACATTGCCAGGACTTTTGTTTTAATACTAGTCATGGAAACAAAATTTCTTTTAGAATGTGGGTGAGTTAATTTATTTTGGTGGTTCACCCTCTGAGCATTGTTCCATACTGGTCTAACTTCCCTTTGACCAGTAACCCTTACGTCACATTATTCAACACAGATTTTCTAACCATTTTATTCACATAAAAGTTACAATCCCCCCCTTTGATTAATGATAAGTACTTCCACATACAAAACAAGCTTTTATTGAACTTAAAACCATCCCCTAGTTTCTGAGTCATTATTCTATTCTAATTTCTTTTATCAACCCTAGGATTCTGACTTTTCCTAAGGTGTTCAGCTTGCCTATATGTGTGTTGTTCAATAACAGATTTCCTAGTATCTAATTTAACAAAATTAATTTTACAATGACTAAATTATTTGCTCAGATGAGAAGTCAAGCACAATCATCATCACTATCAGACTCCCACTCTTCAATGATAAGAGCACTAGACATAACATTGTTAGGTTGTTCCAAACTATCCTTACTAGACTTAGATGCAGTTGATTCATTTCTAGGCACACTAGTGATGTCACTCGCACATTCGTCTATAATAAAAAAAAAAAAAAAAAAATCATCTAATCCAGCAAAGACAAGTCAGGTCTTGAGGGCATATAGTTCCCAGTATAGGGAGTGGGAACTGCATGATATCCCTCAACCTTATTAAACCTATCATTTACTTGATTATTTTCCTCTTTAATCTCATTCACACTATTATCAGATGCACTTTCAAACACTTCTTTTATTCAGATGAGAATCATGTAATTCATTTTCATTCATTTGACTGTTAAAACCAACACCAGACTTGTTATTAACACTTATTTGACTGTTTATTAGTTTAGTTAGTTTCATAGATGATGTGTCAAATTTGTGTAATTTGAGTTTTAAATCATCTTTTTCTTTTAAAGCCTCTGCTAACTGATTTTTAAGCCATGTTATAGAATTATCTCTTACCTTAACTAGGCACACTAGAGATAGTTTCACTCACTTTAGTCTTATAGACAGAATCATCTAACCCAGGAAAGGATAAGCCAGGTCTTGAGGGCATGTAGTTCCCAGTGTAGGGAGGGAGAACTACATGAAACCTTTCACCTGTTTTGAATCTATCATTTACTGGTCTATCATCTACATCACTTTCTCTATTGTTAAACACACTATGAACCACTTCACTCTCATTCATTTGACTATCATAACCAAGACCAGCTTTGTCTTTAGCACTTATTTGACTATTTATCAGTTTAGTTAGATTCTTTGATGATTCTTCAAATTTTTCTAGTTTAAGTTTTAAATCATCTTTCTCTTTTAAAGCATCTTCTAACTAATTTTTAAGGTCTTTGATAGAGATATCTTTCACTTGGACATCATACTTTAAAAATGCAATGTCTTCCTCATAAACAACTTTATTCTTTTCATGAATAATTATCCTAGCTTCTAATGATTCTAATCCTATTTGATAACCTATAATTTCTAGATTAGATTTTTTAAGAGCTTCACGCCGTTGATCATACTATTTTTGAAGAGTTTCATATGATTTTAAGCAATCTTTAGAGCAAGTGTGTACCTCAGAGTTTGAACTTGATGAACTTAATGAACCTTGGGATGTATAAGCTATTAAAGCAAATTTTGTGATGCCTTCTTCAGCCTGAAAGCTCCAATCATAACCACCTATCCCATCTTGAACAACCAAAGCATTTGTAGGAGTTTACACTAGTACAAACCTTCTTGTAGCATCTCCATTTCTATACCTCTGATTCCTTGATGCCCTGCATTCTCTAGAAAAGTGAGCTCTCTTATGGCAATTGTCACATTCAACCTTTGTCTTATCAAAGCCAATAGTTTCTTTGCCATTGAAATTCAGATTCCTTCTTGTCTTCTTTAAGAATCTCTTCACCCTCATGGTAAGCATGGCCACCTGTTATTTGAGATCCATTTCCTCAAGATCATCAATATCATTGTGGACTATTAGATTGATTAGCAAAGAAGAAAAACATGACATCATCAGCATAAGTTGAGGAATAAGCTTGTCCTTGTGAACTAGCAGTAGAAACTTCATGAGCAGTATTAACCTGATCTTGATTGCTTCCCAAAAGGTCTTTGCATCCTTGATTCCATGAAACTTCAATAGGTGCTCATCTGGAATGGCCAACAATAGAGTGCTTTTTGCTTTCAATTCATTCTTTCTTGCCAGCTTTTGTTCTATAGTTTTAGGAGGAATGAGACCTTCAGCACTAGCTGATGCAACAACAGGTGCATCACCATTCACAATATCCTCCCAAAGAGCATAATCAGTGTAAGTAAGATATTGCTCTATTCTTATGCTCCATAGATCATAGTCTCATGTTTTGAGTATAGGAAGTTTTAGTGCAGACACTGTTTGGGTAGTTTCTGACTGTGATTCCATCTTCTCTTTGATTATGAGATCTTGTGTAGATATAGTGTTCTTCTTATTCAGAGTTTCTCAACAAGCTCTGATACCACTTGTTGATCCCTTCTTGACAGATCTTACTTAGCTTGTTAAAGCTTAGTTATATTGGATACATCCAAGACAACTATAGTAGAAACTAAGATTGAGAATATCAAAAACTATGCAGAATCTAGTTTGCAATACCAAGAAGAATAATGAAACAGTAAAAAACAAGATCTTTACTAAACTTTCAATATATTAAATACTATTTTGAGTTACAAAATAGCTATGAATACTAATATGAAAACTGATATCTAGATCTATGCCGTATGGTTCCTTTTATATACTAAGGAAACCTTAATGGGATTACAAAACGCGTCAAGTGATTATGATCTTTTCTATAAGTAAACATAATCTCTTAAACAAATAAGTTTATACATATCTTCTTTACAAATAATTGATACTTATCTTCATAAGTATTCTTGTTCTTCAATCAACCTTTATCTCTTCTATGATATGTCTTTGATCTCATCTCTGATAGCATTAATCCTTCCAACAGTTGTAACTGAGCAATAGTAACTCTAAGAATCATCTTGAAGTCTTTTAAACCTAACAAAAACATTCAATAGTTTTGAGCTCATGACAATGGCTTACAGTTACTTCAGACTATAACCCAGACCTGAATGTAATAGGGAAGTGTACGCTTCAGTACGCTTACTCTAAAAATGGAAGTGAAGTCTTTTATCAGGTTTTCAAAATCGTTGAACGCAATTTTTCAAGAAAACTTTAAATGTCAAATCATTTGCATAACAAGTGGTATCTTTCAAAATTGTGTGTTAAACACTCCCTCCTCACATACTTTTCTAAAATTATGGTATCAAATTTCTCAAAAACATCATATTTATATGGATCAATATTTGAGGGGGAGCTTTTAAAACCAAAGCCTTTAATGTCTTTTGGGTACATCTCATAAAATGTCATATTTTGGTATCAAGAAACATTTTGTGAAATTAAAATGCGGAAATTATAATGTCAATTAATAATATACATTGCTCACTAAGGCATCTCACTCCGTCTTCAACATATTTGTGGTGTCATACCATTTTTTCCTTGT
>BQNB010110082.1:0-17759 GCA_026074375.1 Tanacetum coccineum
TTGGGACATCACTTGAGTTTGTTCAAGGTTGATGGTCTTCATAGCACTTGGAGTTTATGCAATGTAGTTTTCTTTATTTTGTACCTTGTGTTATGATTGATCATTATGTTGCATTCTTGAGTTTCTGCCATTGTCGGGGTGTGATAAGCAAGAACCTACACCAATAGTTTCTTCACAACAACCATCACAAATCAATGTTCAGGATAAAGGTAAAGGCAAAATGGTTGAACCAGAACCTGTGAAAAAATTATCAAAGAAAGATCAATTGATGCTTGATGTAGAACTTGCCTTCAAGCTACAAGCTGAAGAAGAAGAAGAAAGGCTTGCCAAAGAAAAAGCTCAACAAATTGAAGAAGCTAACATTGTTTCATGGGATAATGTGCAAGCAATGATAGATGCTGATTATCAAATGGCTCAACAAATGCAAGCAGAAGAACAAGAGAAGTTGAGTATTAAAGAGAAGTCCAAGTTGTTTGTGCAACTCTTAGAAGCAAGAAAGAAACACTTTGCAACAATGAGAGCTCAAGAAAAGAGGAACAAACCACCAACTAAAGCTCAAAAGAGAAATACAATGTCTACATATCAGAAAAACATGGCTGGATATAAGAACAATCAGTTGAAGAACAAAATATTTGATGATATTCAGAAGTTATTTGACAAAGCTAAGAAAAAGGTAAACACATTTGTAGATAAGGAAATAGAATTGGTGGAAGGTAGTAAAGTAAGAGCTGAAGCAAAGATAGCATAAGAGAGCAGTTCAAAGAGAGCAGGCATTGAGCTGGAACAAGAAAGTATTAAGAATAAAAAGGTGGATGACGATTAAGAAATAGTAAAGCTTCAAAGACTAATAGAAGTTGTTCCTGATAAAGAGGAAGTAGCAATTGATGCTATTCCTTTGGCAACTAAGCCTCTAAGAATTGTTGACTACAAGATCCATAAAGAAGGGTAGAAAACCTACTACCAAATAATCAAGGCTGATGGAAGTTCAAAGATGTACTTAGTCTTCAGTCATATGCTCAAAAGCTTTGACAGTGAAGATTTGGAAACCCTATGGAAATTGGTAAAAGCAAAGCATGGGTCAACAAGGCGAGAGGAGGGCTATAAGAGAGTGCTATAGGGTGATCTAAAAACAATGTTTGATCCACATGTTGAAGATCAAATATGGAGGAATCAACAGGATTACAGAGTATTGGATTGGAAGCTATATGATTCATGTAGAGTACATTCATTGAGGAAGCAAAATGTGCACATTCATATGCTGGTAGAAAAGAGATATCCCCTTACACCTGCTACAATCACAAATATGCTAAATAGGAAGCTGCAAGCTGATCATTGGAATGAAATGTGTTATTAGCTTCTTAAGCTCATCACAAAACAACTCAAGAATCAATGAAGTGTTTGGAAGCATCCTCCTGGTGATTAATGAAGCTTTCAATGAAGAAACTTAAGATTTTGAATAAGAATATCAAGGTTAGGGGAGGATTGTTAGGATTAAAAGACTTCTTGATAATCTTAGAGTTACTGCTGCTAAGGTTTGTGTTACTGCTGCTAAGTAAAACTTAGTGTTGTTCATTAACTCTAATGAAAAATATGCTAAGTAGTTAGTACTGCTAGTTCATAGTTACTACTGCTAGTGTAACTTAGTACTGCTAGTGTATATTAGTATTGCTAGTTACTACTGCTAGTATATGTTAGTACTGCTAGAGTAAAGTTAGTACTGCTAGTGAAGATTGAAGAAAATATTCTAAGTAGTTACTACTGCTTGTACACAGTTAATGCTGCTGGTGTATAAGTTACTACTGCTTGTTAAGAGTTAATGTTGCTGGTACAAAGATTACAACTATTGAAAGATAAATATTGCTTGAAGATCAAGATTACTTACGTGATAAGTATGATTTATTTATAGAATAGATCTTTGAGAATAATCTAAGTTTTTGTAATATATTGTAAATCGACTAGGACTCCTTGGTGTATAAAAGGAGGTCCTAGGGTATAGAGTTTGATATCACAAAAATCATAATTTAGAAATCTTTTGTTTTGATATCGTTATAGCTTCAAGGTTTTGTAACCCTAATACTAGGAGAGTATTCGTATTATTTGTAATAATAATATTAGAGCTTTTATTGTTGAAATTATATTGTTTTGTGTTACTGAAGAATTCTTCTTATATTAAAGATTAGATTCCGCATAATCTTTAGTATTATCAAACAAAGTTTCTTAACTAAGTTGTGTTAGATTTATCTAGCATAACTAAACCTTATACAAGCTAAGGAATTCAAGATCCACTCAAGTGGGATCAACAAGTAGTATCCGAGCTTGTTGCTTTGAGAAACTTTGCTAAGAAGACATGAATCAAGACTCAGTACATATAGTGGCTGCATCAAAAGTGCCTATGCTCAAACCAGGTGAGTATGAGCTTTGGAGGATGAGGATGGAACAGTACATCCAGATGATTGATTATTCTCTATGGGAAGTCATAGAGAATGGTAATGCACCTCCAATAACAAAAGTTGTTGAAGGTGTTGAGACTACAATTGCTCCTACAACTGCTGAAGAAAAGGCACAAAGGAGGTTAGAGTTGAAGGCAAGAAGCACTTTATTGATGGGCATCCCTAATGAACATCAATTGAAGTTTAACTCCATCAAAGATGCCAAGTCATTGCTGCAGGCTGTTGAGAAGAGGTTTGGAGGGAATGCTGCTACTAAAAAGACTTAGAGGAATCTTCTAAAGCAGCAGTATGAAAATTTTACTGCATCTAGCTCAGAGGTGTTAGATCAAACCTTTGATAGGCTTCAAAAGCTTATCAGTCAGTTAGAGATTCATGGTGAAAGTATCTCACAAGAAGATGTGAATCAAAAGTTCTTAAGAAGTCTGTCACCAGAATGGAACACACATACCATTGTGTGGAGGAACAAGCCTGAGATAGATACATTAAGCTTAGATGATCTTTACAACAACCTGAAGATCTATGAACCAGAGGTCAAAGGAACATCAAGCTCAATCAAAAACACACAAAACGTAGCCTTTGTGTCCTCAAACAGCACCAACAGTACAAATAGAGTAGTTAATACTGCTCATGGTGCTACAACTGCTAGCACTCAAGCTACAGCTGTTAACTCAACAACAATTGATAACTTGAGTGATGCTGTTATCTGTGCTTTCTTTGCAAGTCAACCAAACAGTCCACAACTTGACAATGAGGACTTGCAATAAATTCATCCTGATGATTTAGAAGAGATGGATTTAAGGTGGCAGATGGCTATGCTAACAATGAGGGCAATGAGATTCTTAAAGAACACTGGAAGAAAGCTTACTGTTAATGGTAATGAGACCATTAGGTTTGATAAGTCCAAGGTGGAGTGTTACAACTGCCACAAAAGGGGACACTTTACAAGGTAGTGCAGGGCTCCAAGGAACCAAGAAAAAAGGAATAGGGAGAACACAAGAAGGGTTATGACAGTAAAGACAACTACTTCAAATTCTTTGGTGTCTTGTGATGGTTCTGGTTATGATTGGAGTGATCAAGCAGAAGAAGGTCCAACTAACTTTGCACTCATGGCTTACTCTTCTACAAGTTCTAACTCTGAGGTATCTACTGATTCAAACTGTTCATCATCTTGTTTGGAAAATGTTAAAAATCTTAAAGAACAAAATGAACAACTGTTAAAAGACTTAAGGACATCTAAGTTAAATGCTATTGCTTATAAAACAGGTTTAGAGTCTGTAGAAGCAAGACTTCTAGTTTATAAGAAAAATGAGTCTGTTTATGAGGAAGATATCAAGGTCTTAAAACGTGAGATTCATTTAAGAGAAGTAGCCATTACAGAGCTTAGAAGGAAGTTGGAACTGGCTCAAAAACAAAAAGATGAAATTCAGCTAATAGTAGAAAATTTTGAGAATTCATCTAAAAACTTAAGCAAACTAATAAGTGCAAACCAAGTTTAGGGTATAATACTGTTCCACCTCCCTATACAGGAAACTTTATGCCTCCAAAACCTGATCTGTCATTCTCTGGTTTAGAAGAGTTTACAAGTAAACGTATAGTTATTAAGACTATAGTTGAGAACAGTGAAGCTAAGGCTTGTGAAGCAAAGCCTAAAGCAGTTAGGAAGAATAATGGTGCTCCAATTATTAAGGATTGGGTGTCAGATAGTGAGGAAGAAAATGTGTCTCAAACTAAGATTGAAAAGAAAACAGCTAAGCCTAATTTTGTTAAGATAGACTTTGTTAAAACTAAACAAACAAACAAAACTAATAGGAAAACTGCTAAACAAGTTGAGCACAATAAACAAAACACTCACATTCCTAGAGGCAATCAAAGAAACTAGAATAATATGATGTCTCAGAGACTAGGAAGTAACTTTGAGATGTTTAACAAAGCCTGTTATGTATGTGGAAGTTTTGATCACTTGCAGGTAGATTGTAAAAAGGTGAATCTGTTGGATCGTTTTACTGAATAGATCTTAACCTTCAGCTTGCAAAGAGTTTGCTCCTTTAGATAATTCTAAAGCAACAATAATGAAACACTGAGTAAACACTATTGATTATGCGGAATCTAATCAATAATGCTAAGAAGAACAATATTGAATATCACAAAAGAACTTTTATATTAAACTTTGAATCTGCCTAGGTTACAGATTACAAACTATGATTATTATTCGATCTCTATGATCTGTGTAGAACTATATCTACTAACTATTCCTAGGGTTCCTTTTATAGACTAAGGAAACCCTAATGGGCTTTACAAAACGCGTATAAAGATCATGCATATCCTTTCCTAAGATATCTCATGCATATCTCATAAACTGTACTAACTATTTTATAATAACAGTACTAACTAACTGATCAGTACTTAACACTTTGTACTGTCAGTACTAATTACAACTAACGATACTAAGTATTATAACTAGCGGTACTAAGTTAGGAATGAATAATTCCCAACATAATCAAAAATAGTTTCAAAATATAAAACCTATTTGGAACAAAAGGTTAAAAGGGTGAATCATCAGAATTTTGCCAAAAAGACTCACCCCTGCCCTAAAAAGAACATGGTTCCAAGAGCAGTACTAATGAAGTATGGCCTAGTATCACTTAATACTACTAGACAAGTTAATACTGCTCACCCAAAAATAATAGTGAATAGTGCTAGACCAATGACAAATCTTTCCAAATCAGCACATTCAACTGTTAAGTGGCCCATTCACAAGAATACAACATTTAAAAACAGTAATTTTAATCAGAGGGTTAATACTGTTAAGGATAAAAATTGTAATACTGCTAGGCCAATAGCAGTAGTTAATGCTGTTAAGGGAAATAATGTTAATGTTGTTAAGGCCTCAACTTGTTGTGTTTGGAAACCAAAGACTAAAGTTTTAGACCATGTTTCTAAACACAACAGTGCATCAATCACCCTGAAAAAGTTTGATTATGTTGATGCACAAGGCAGATCCAAGTCAGTGATGGCTTGGGTCCCCAAAAGAAACTGATTTTCTTATCTAATGTGCAGGGCAATCCACAAATGGATTTACAGGATCAAGGAGTGATTGATAGTGGATGCTCAAGGCACATGACAAGGAACATGTCCTATCTTACAGACTATGAAGAGATAGATGGAGGATATGTTGCCTTTGGAAGTAACCCCAAAAGAGGGAAAATCACAAGCAGAGGTACAATCAAAACTGGAAATTTAGATTTTGAGAATGTGTATTTTGTAAAAGAGTTCTTTAATGACACTGAATGTATTGTTTTATCTCCAAACTTTAAGTTAACTGATGAAAGTCATGTTTTACTTAAAGTTCCTAGAAAGAACAATGTGTATAGTGCTGATTTAAATAATATTTGGTTCTAAGGAGGTCTAACTTGTATTCTCTTTATAAAAAGCACATCTGATGAATTCTTAATCTTTGGCATAGGGAGGCTTGGAGTCAAATAAATTTCAAAACTATGAAATAAACTGGTTAAGGGAAATCTTGTAAGAGGTTTACCTTCAAAACTTTTTGAAAACAATCAAACCTGTGTTGGTTGTCAAAAGGGAAAGCAGCATGGAGCTTCTTGTAGGTCTAAAACAGTAAGTTTAATTAGCCAACCTTTACATATGTTGCATATGGATTTGTTTGGTCCAACATTTGTAAAAAGCTTAATGAAAAAGATGTATTTCCTAGTTGTCACAGATGATTATAATAGGTTTAGTTGGGTTTTCTTTCTAGCTACTAAGGATGAGACTAGTGGCATTCTTAAGTCCTTTATAACTGGAGTAGAAAATCTAATAGATTAAAGGGTTAAGGTAATTAGGTGTGACAATGGAACTGAGTTTAAAAATAAGGAGATGAATCAGTTTTATGAGAGAAAAGGTATTAAGAGAGAATTTAGTGTAGCTAGAACTCCTCAACAAAATAGAGTAGCTGAGAGGAAACATAGAACACTAATTAAGGCTGCTAAGACAATGCTAGCTGATTCTAAGCTACCTACTACTTTTTAGGCTGAAGCAGTTAATACTGCTTGTTATGTGCTAAATAGGGTATTAGTAACTAAGCCTCATAACAAGACCCCTTATGAACTTTTTCTGGGTAGAAAACCAGCTTTAGGCTTTATGAGACCATTTGGGTGTCTTGTTATAATTCTCAATACCATAGATCACTTAGGCAAGTTTAATGGTAAGTCTGATGAAGGATTCTTTATTGGGTACTCAATCAATAGTAAAGCATTTAGAGTATTCAACAGTAGAACTAGGATAGTTGAAGAGAACCTGCATGTCTAGTTTAGTGAGAATACACCTAATATTACAGGAAGTATACCAAATTGGCTTTTTGATATTGATGCACTAACAAAGTCAATGAATTATAAGCCAGTTGTTGCAGGAAATCAGTCTAATGGTAATGCAGGTACAAAAGCATGTGATGATGCAGGTAAAGCTAGAATGGAGACAGTACCTGGCAAAGATTACATTCTGCTACCATTATGGACTGCTGATCCACCATTCTCTCAAAGTTCAAAGAGTTCTCCTGATGTTGGATTCAAACCTTCAGGTAATAATGAAAAGAAGGTTACTGAAGAACCAAAAAAACAAGGTGGTGATCCAAGTAAAGAGGATGAAAGAGATGATCAAGAGAAGGATGCTAGTGTTAACAGCACTAACAATGTTAATGCTGCTAGCACAAATGAAGTTAATGTTGTTGGTAGAAAAGCAAGCATTGAACTTCCAGATGAACCAAATATGCCTGCTTTGGAAGATATTGTCTATTTAGATGATGATGAAGATGTTGGTACAGAGGCTGACATGAACAATTTGGATGCATTTATGCCTATCAGTCCTATTCCAACTACAAGAGTACACAAAGATCATCCAGTTGAACAAATTATTGGAGACTTGAATTCAGCACCTCAAACAAGAAGAATGACAAAGAATTTGGAAGAACATGGTTTGTTTAGTTCAGTTCAGCAAAGAACAAACCATAAAGACTTTCAAAATTGCTTGTATGCTACTTCTTATCACGTAGAACCTAAGAAGTAATCCTACGCATTGGAGGATCCAAGCTGGATAGAATCTATGCAAGATGAGCTTCTACAATTTAAATTACAAAAGGTTTGGACCTTGGTGGATTTACCAAATGGCAAAAGGCCCATAGGCACTAAATGGGTCTTTAGGAATAAAATGAATGAAAGACAAATTATGATTAAAAATAAAGCAAGACTAGTTGCTCAAGGGTACACACATGAAGAAGGGATTGACTATGATGAGGTCTTTGCCCCTGTTGCCAAAATTGAAGAAATTAGGCTATTCTTAGCCTATGCCTCATTTAAAGACTTTATGGTATACCAGATGGATATCAAGAGTGCTTTTCTTTATGGTAAGATTGAAGAGGAAGTCTATGTTTATCAACCACAAGGATTTGAAGATCCAGACTTTCTTGACAGAGTTTACAAAGTAGAAAAGGCACTATATGGGCTACATCAAGCTCCCAGAGCTTGGTATGAAACCTTGTCAACTTATTTGTTGGACAATGGGTTTTAGAGAGGAAAGATAGACAAGACTTTGTTTATCAGAAGGGACAAAGGTGATATTCTGTTAGTTCAAGTGTATGTAGATGATATCATTTTTGGCTCTACAAAGAAGTCATTATGCAATGCATTTGAAAAATTAATGCATGAGAAGTTTCAAATGAGTTTTATGGGTGAACTCACATTCTTCTTAGGATTACAAATGAAGTAGAAGAATGATGGCACATTTATTAGTCAAGATAAATATGTTGCTAAAATTTTAAAGAAGTTTGGGTTTATAGAAGTCAAGACTGCAAGCACACCAATGGAAACTCAAAAGCTTTTGCTCAAGGATGAAGATGGTAAAGAAGTGGATGTTCATTTATATAGATCAATGATTGGTTCATTGATGTATCTTACTTCTTCAAGACATGATATTATGTTTGCAGTGTGTGCCTGTGCAAGATACCAAGTCAACCCAAAGGTTTCACATCTTCATGCTGTAAAAAGGATCTTTAGGTAGTTAAAAGGTCAACCAAAATTGGGTCTTTGGTATCCAAAAGATTCTCCTTTTGATTTGGTAGCATACACTGACAGTGATTATGCTGGAGCAAGCTTGGATAGGAAGTCTATAACAGGAGGTTATCAATTCCTTAGATGTAGATTAATATCATGGCATTGCAAGAAACAGACTGTGGTTGAAAATTCCATAACAAAATCTGAGTATGTGGATGCTTTAAGTTGCTGTGGACAAGTGCTCTAAATTCAGAATCAATTACTTGATTATGGGTACAATTTCTTGCATACCAAAATCTTTATTGATAATAACAGTACTATTTGCATAATTAAAAATCTTGTTTTTTATTCAAAAACAAAGCATATAGAAATTAGACATCACTTTATTAGGGATTGCAATAAAAAGAGTATGTTTTATTGGTTAAAATCCACACTAACAAGAATGTTGCAGATTTACTTACAAAAGTTTTTAATGTAAGTAGGTTTCAATATTTGATTGCTAGTATTGGTATGCTAAATCCTTAAAATATTTAACTCTCTATGTTTTTTGTAGAGTTTTGTATGAATTAGTTACTTGTTATTCATGTCATTTCTGTTATAGTATAATTAGATGCAAATGTTATTACTTAATACTGCTGGAGGTTCTGCTGTTTAGTTAAACTTAATATGCTGGTATAAATTTACATTGTGAAAATTATTGTGAATCAAAAAACAGAAAAAGGATGTGTAAAAACAGAAAGTGTGATTTTGGTGAGTCTACAAAGAATTGAGAGAATTTGTGAGTTAAAAAAAAAGAGAGCTTATGTGAAATAAAAAAACAGAAAGATTGATTTGAGTGAGAAAGAATTGAGAGAAGTTGTGAGTTGAAAACCCAGAAAGAGGAGTTGAATATATAAAAACAGAGAGTGTTTCGGAGAGAATGGAGTTATATGATGGTAAATCAAAGTTTATGCTGCTAGGGCATAAACTTAATTACTGTTGTATGAAAGTTAATGCTGAATAGGTATAATCTTACTATTGTTGTTGGAAGTTATGCTGCTGGTCATAAACTTACTACTGCTGTTGAAAGTTAATGCTACCAGGCATAAACTTACAACTGCTGGTGAAAGTTAATGTTGTTGAGGGTATTTTAATAAAATACTTCCAATTAAGGGTTTCATTCACTCATTTAATTGATTTTCAATTCAATCATATACTCTTATATCAAAAAACTTTAACTCATTCATCATTCATCATCAAAACCCAACATAATGACGACCCTACAGTTTGCTAATACTCACAATTTGGTCGTGTTTTTGCCTAAACCCGCTGAAAGTGAAGGGTTTGAGCAGATTGTGGATTTTCTTAATGCACACACCATAAAGTATGCTTTAACCGTTAATCATATAATATATACTTCGTACATAGAACAATTATGGGCTACTGTGAAGGTGAAAACTGTCAATGGGGAAGTACAGTTACAAGCCTTAGTGGATGGAAAAAAGATAATCATTACTGAAGCACCTGCTAGACGTGACCTTCAATTGAATGATGAGGAAGGTACGGATTGCTTGCCAAATGCTACCATTTTTAAAGAACTTACAAGGATGGGGTATGAAAAACTTTCACAGAAGCTTACATTCTATAAGGGATTATTTTCTCCTCAATGGAAATTCCTTATTCATACCATTTTGCAATGCCTAAGTGCTAAGACTACCGCATGTAATGAATTTAGTAGCACTATGGCTTTTGCAATTATTGTTCAGGTTAACTAGATCGACTAGTCTGAACAGCATGTCCTATACTTTTTCTCGCTGACGGAACAAACATCGCAGATACTATTGCGCTATGGAATGGCTTCCCCGCCGCCTGAGGAAGCAAAGCCACGCGTGAGTCGCGAGAGAGATCGTCTCCACGCGTGTTCATCCGGTATGTACAAAGATAGAGACGTATCAAGTGTTTTGCGCGACAGCATATACACCCAACTGGGATGGACATCGTCACCCAAATCATAAAAGGATTTATGCCTTACCTACCACTCCGCTCACACACTAAGAAGATTTTTAGAAACATGAGAAGGGTAGAGAAAGGCTTTTCTGGAAGAGAAACACCCTTATTTCCAACAATGATGGTACAAGCTCAAGAAAAAATGGGTGAAGGTTCAACAAATCCTACTGATCCCCATCACACGCCCATCATTATTCAACATCTACATCTCAACCTCAAAAGGAAACAAAAAACCTATTGATGCCAAAAGAGAACGGATACGAGGTACCTCGATCTAGTAGTCCTATAGACAATGTTGTAGATGAAGCTGTCTATGAGGAGATGGATGATGTTTTAGAAAGGGCTGCCACTACTGCTACTAGCTTAGATGCAAAGCAGGATAGGGGTGACATCAATAAGACCTAATCCAAGGCAACACTTAATGAACCAAGTTCCTTAGGAACTAGTTCAGGTAGTGCTCCCAGACGTCAAGAAACCAAGGGGGATACTATTGATCAAACTGGGTTAGAGAATGTATCTAAAACTTCTAATGATTCACTGCTCGCAAGAGTTAGCACACCTCAAAGTGACGAAGATAGTATAAAACTTAAGGAATTAATTGAATTTTATACCAAATTGCAACCAAGAGTGCTTGACCTAGAGAACACAAAGACTGCTCAAGCTCAGGAGATTACAAGTTTGAAATTAAGAGTCAATAAGTTAGAGAAGAAAATAGGTTCAAGAACTCACAAGCTCAAAAGATTATACTAGGTTGGTAGATCTACAAGAATAATTTCCTTTGATGAAGCTAGTTTAGGTTATTAGGAGGATGCATCCAAACAGAGAAGGAAGATTGATGACATTGATAAAGATGCAGAGTTTACATTGGTTGATGAAACTCAAAGGATGTATGGTGATGATTTAATGTTTGATACAAGTGATCTTGCTAGTGAAGAGGTATTTGTTGTTGAACAAGGAGTTCCTGGTAGTAAGAAAGATGATGTAGTTAGTACTGCTGGTATTGCTACAACTGTTAGTGCTGCTGCAACAATTGTTCTAATAACTCCTGAAGAAATTACTTTGGCTCAAGCACTTGATGAATTAAAAACAGCAAAGCCTAAGGTAAAAGGAATTATCTTCAAAGAGCCAGTGGAATCTACAATAATAACAACACTTTCTTCACAACAACCATCGCAGGTCAAGGTTCATGACAAGGGTAAAGTCAAAATGGTAGAACCTGAGAAGCCTATGAAGAAGAAAGAACTAATTAGGCTTGATAAAGAAATTGCTTCAAAGTTACAAGCTGAATTTGATGAGGAAGTAAGACTTGCAAGAGAGAAAGTTAAAGAAGAACAAGAAGCCAATGTTGCCTTGACTGAAGAATGGGATAATGTGCAAGCAATGATAGATGTTGATTATCAAATGGCTCAACAAATGCAAGCGAAAGAACAAGAAAAGTTGAGTATTGAAAGAGAAGTCCAATGTTTTTGTACCAACTCTTCGAAGCAAGAAAGAAACACTTTGCAGCAATGAGAGCTTAAGAAAAAAGGAACAAACCACCAATTAAAGCTCAAAAGAGAAAAACAATGTCAACTTATCTGAAAAACATGGCTGGATACAAGCACAATCAATTGAAGAACAAAAGCTTTGATGATATTTAGAAGTTATTTGACAAAGCTATGAAGAAGGTAAACACATTTGTAGATATGGATACATAATTTGTGGAAGAGGCAGTGAGACAAGAGTAGAAGGAAGTTCTAAGAGAGCAAGAGAAGAGTTAGAACAAGAAAGCTCTAAAAAGCAAAAGTTGGAAGATGATAAAGAAATAGTAAAGCTTAAAAGACTAATGGAAGTCATGCGAGATAAAGAAGAGGTTGCACTTGACGTTATTCCTTTGGCTATTAAATCTCTAAGCATTGTTGACTGGAAGATTCATAAAGAGGGGAAGAAAAGCTATTACCAGATAATCAGGGCTGATGGGGGGGGACATTTAAAGATTGTACTTTAGTGTTTTAGTCATATGCTTAAAGTTTAACTAAAAGACTATGGAAACTTTTGTACAAATTATTTAAAGCTAAGTATGGATCAACAAGACCAGCGGAGGACTTGGATTTAGTTTTATATGGAGATTTGAAGACAATGTTTGAACCACATGTAGAGGATAATATATGGAAAAATCAATCAGACTACAAAGTATTAGATTGGAAGCTATATGATTCATGTGGAGTACATTCATTGATGAAGCAAAATGTCTACATTCATATGTTGGTAGATAAGAGATATCCTTTTACAACACCTACAATTACAAATATGCTAAATAGGAAGCTGAAAGATGATCATTGGAATGAAATGTGTTATCAGCTTCTTAATCTTCTTACAAAACAGCTCAAGAATCAATGAAGTGTTTGAAGGGGGGCCCCCTTCCCTCTAGAGAATCTTGTATGACTCAATAACACCTTCCCAATATTCAGATAAAGTCACCGCATACTACACCGTCGACAACAACGTGAAGCTACTCGCAAGGAGATACCTGACTCATCTCATGAGGAATGTAACCGTCCTACTCACAACGTAACACTCTAGAACTCCTCTAGCCCAGACCGATCCATCACAAATCGTATAAGATTATCCTTTTAAACTGCCCACGAGTAGAGTTAATCCGTGTCTACGACCACCCTTTCAAGTCTCGCTTACGTACCCATATGACACCCCCAGACTTGAGTAGATATTGTAGTTATGTACTACAGCTCGATAGTAGACAGGGACGAAGCACTTATTCATCTCGCGACGACCATATGGTCCTCTTCTGCACTTAACTTTATGTCGTATGCTATAGCCCACTAGTAATCTACTATATAGGTGTTGTATATTCTAGTTAAATGATCCTAACGACCGTTATCTACAAGCTGCATTAGCTGTAGAACAAGTTAATGCTGTGCTGTGATACACCATACTCCAAGCGCTAGTGCGTATATAGAGATGTACCTCACCGTGTGTATCTGATGCTTGTGTAGAGTTAATCTCCGCTTGCTCCCGGTTTCACAATCTGTTCCCACCTGCTCTTGATCAGTCTGTTACATACTATGTCCATGTAAAGATAAAGATTGCTTGAAGATCAAGATTACTTATGAGATAAGGATTGTTATTTATAGAATAGATCTTTGAGAATAATCTAAGTTTTAGTAATATAGTGTAAATCGACTAGGACTCTTTGGTGTATAAAAGGAGGTCCTAGGGCATAGAGTTTTATGTATCTTAGTCATATAATTCATAGCATCAAGGTTTTGTAACCCTAATACTAGGAGAGTATTCGTATTATTTGTAATAATAATATTGGAGCTTTTATTGGTGAAATTATATTGTTTTGTGAAACTGAAGAATTCTTCTTATATTAAAGATTAGATTTCGCATAATCTTTAGTATACCAGATGGATATCAAGAGTGCTTTTCTTTATGGTAAGATTAAAAAGGAATTAGTCTTGTTTGTCACCTCAAGGTTTTGATGATATAGACTTGTGACAAGAGTTACAAAGTAGAAAAGGTACTGTATGGGCTACATCAAGCTCCTAGAGCTTGGTATGAAACCTTGTCAACTTATTTGTTAGACAATAGATTTCAGAGAGGAAAGATAGACAAGACTTTGTTTATTAGAAGGGACAAAGGTGATATTCTGTTAGTTCAAGTGTATGTAGATGATATTATTTTTGGCTCTACAAAGAAGTCATTATGCAATGAATTTGAAAATTTGATGCATAAGAAGTTTCAGATGAGTTTTATAGGTGAACTCACATTCTTCTTAGGATTACAAGTGAAGTAGAAGAATGATGGCATATTTATTAGTCAAGATAAATATGTTGCTGAAATTCTAAAGAAGTTTAGGTTTATAGAAGTCAAGACTGCAAGCACACCAATAGAAACTCAAAAGCATTTGCTCAAGGATGAAGATGGTGAAGAAGTGGATGTTCATTTATACAGATCAATGATTGGTTCATTGATGTATCTTACTTCTTCAAGACATGATATTATGTTGTCGTTTGTGTGTCCTGTGCAATTGTACCAAGTCAACCAAGTTTCACATCTTATGCTATAAAAGGATCTGTAGGATACTTAAAAGATCAACCAAAATTAGGTCTTTGGTATCCAAAAGATTCTCTTTTTGATTTGGTAGCATACACTGATAGTGATTATGCTGGAGCAAGCTTAGATATGAAGTCTACAATAGGAGGTTGTCAATTCCTTGGATGTAGATTAATATCATGACAGTGCAAGAAACAGACCGTGGTTGCAAATTCCACAACAGAAGCTAAGTATGTGGATGCTTCAAGTTGCTGTGGACAAGTGCTTTAAATTCAGAATCAATTAATTGATTATGGGTATAATTTGTTGAATACCAAAATCTTTATTGATAATAACAGTACTATTTGCATAATTAAAAATCTTGTTTTTCATTAAAAAACAAAGCATATAGAAATTAGACATCACTTTATTCGGGATTGCAATGAAAAGAAGTTGATTCATATGGTTAAAATCCATACTGACAAGAATGTTGCAGATTTACTTACAAAAGCTTTTGATGTAAGTAGGTTTCAATATTTGATTGCTAGTATTGGTATGCTAAATCCTTAAAATATTTTATCTCTTTATCTTTTTGTAGAGTTTTGTATGAATTAGTTCTGTTATTCATGTCATTAAAAGTTTTTGCTGTTAAGTATAATTAGTGCTGCTAGTTATACTTAATACTGCTGGTATAATTAACATTGTGAAAATTATGAGAATAAAAACAGAAAGAGAGATGTGTAAAAATAGAAAGAGTGATTTGGTGAGTAAAAAAATTGAGAGAATTTGTGAGTTGAAAACAGAAAGAGAGCTATGTGAAATAAAAAAACTAAAAGAGTGATTTGGTGAGAAAAAGAATTAAGAGAAGTTGTGAGTTGAAAAACAGAAAGAGAGTTGAATATATTAAAAACAGAGAGTGTTTCGACTAGAACTGGAGTTAATGCTGGTAACTCAAAGTTAATGCTGCTAGGCATAACTTACTACTATTGTTGAAAGTTAATGCTGCTAGGCATAACTTACTACTGCTGTTGAAAGTTAATGCTGTTAGGCATAAACTTACTACTGCTGTTGAAAGTTAATGCTACCAGGCATAAACTTACAGCTGCTGGTGAAAGTTAATGCTGTTGAGGGTATTTTCATAAATACTTTGATTAAGGGTTTCATTCACTCATTTAATCGATTTCATTCAATCATACACTCTCTAATAAAAAACTCTAACTCAATTTCATCATTCATCATCAAAACCCAACACAATGACGACCCTACAGTTTGCTGATACTCACAATTTGGTCGCATTTTTGGCTAAACCCGCTGAAAGTGAAGGGTTTGAGCAGATTGTGGATTTTCTTAATGCACACACCATAAAGTATGCTTTAACCGTTAATCCTACAATATATACTTCATGCATAGAACAATTCTGGGCTACTGTCAAGGTGAAAACTGTCAATGGGGAAGTACAGTTACAAGCCCTAGTGGATGGGAAAAAGATAATCGTTACTGAAGCACCTGTTAGACGTGACCTTCAACTGAATGATGAGGAAGGTACGAATTGCTTGCCAAAAATGTACCATTTTAATGAACTTTACAAGGGTTTCAATCTCATTACCGTCTGTTGTATTCTTTTGGGTTTTCAGTCTTGGGGTATGAAAAATTTCTCAGAAGCTTACATTTCTATTAAAGGGATTCTTTTCCTCATCAATGGAAATTCCTTTTATTCATTCCATTTTGCAATGCCGAAGTGCTAGACTATCGCTTGTAATTATTTTTTAGTAGGCAACTTATGCTGGACAATTATCTGTTTAGCTACAAACCAGAAGTTCAACTTTTCCAAATACATTTTTGAAAGTATGGTGAAGAACTTGGAGAATGTGTCTCGTAGATTCTTGATGTATCCAAGATTTGTACAAGTGTTTTTAGAGAAACAACTGGAAGGAATGTCAAATCATAAAAGGATTTCTGTTACACCCTGTCATACTAAGAAGATTTTTAGAAACATAAGAAGCGTAGAGAAAGGCTTTTCTGGAAGAGAAACACCCTTATTTCCAAAAATGATGGTACAAGCTCAAGAAGAAAAGGGTGAAGGTTTAGTAAATCTTGCTGATCCCCATCAGGTCAAAGAGAAAGGACATTGAGGTACCTCAGCCTGTGATCTACAAATGTAGCAGGTACGAGGCTTCAAGAGGACCTAGTATGCAACTTAAGGAATTGATGGATTTTTGTACCAAATTACAATAAAGAGTGCTTGACCTGGAGAACACAACGACTGCTCAAGCTCAGGAGATCACAAGTTTGAAACTAAGAGTCAAGAAGTTAGAGAAGAAATAAGGGTCAAGAACTCATAAGCTTAGAAGATTATACAAAGTTGGTAGATCTGCAAGAGTAGTTTCCTCTGATAAAGCTAGTTTGGGTAATCAGGAGGATGCATCTAAAGCAGGGGGAGTGAAAATGATGAAATCAAATGCTGATTGCAAGGAATTACCATTGAAAGTACTCAAATTGATCCTGTTACAGATATGGTTTGGAGTACATGACTTAGATGGTGATGAAATTGGTTGTTGAAAGTGCAGTTTGCTGTCTGCCTAAGAATAAATTCCTGTTAAAGAAGTTAGTGTTGTTGGTAAAGTTAATACTGCTAGTATTGCTACAACAGTTAGTGCTGCTACAATAATTGAAGATGAAATAACTTTGGCTCAAGCACTGGCAGAATTGAAAAGTGTAAAAACTAAGGTTACTACTGCTACAACAGCAACTACTAAAGGAATTCTTCTTCAAGAGACAAGTGAATCAATAACAACAACAATAATTCCTTTAAAGGACAAGGGTAAAGGTATAATGTTTGAAGAACCTTTGCAGATGAAGAAGAAAGATCAAATAAGCTTTGATGAACAAGAAGCTATAAGATTACAAGCTGAATTTGATGAGGAAGTGAGGCTTGCAAGGGAAAAAGATGAAGCCAATCTAGCCTTGATTGAAGAATAGAATGATATTCAAGCAAAGATTGATGTTGATTATCAAATGGCTAAACAAATGCAAGCAGAAGAACAAGAAGAGTTGAGTATTAAAGAGAAGTCAAAATTATTTGTACAACTCTTAGAAGCAAGAAAGAAACACTTTGCTGTAAAAAGAGCAGAGGAAAAGAGGAACAGGCCACCTACAAAAGCTCAATAAAAGGAGCATCATGTGCACTTACTTGAAGAATATGGTAGGATGGAAGCCCAAAGACTTAAAGAACAAGTCCTTTTCC
>BQNB010110083.1:5154-22625 GCA_026074375.1 Tanacetum coccineum
GGGGCAAAATCTGTTTGCAGGATCAGAAGTATCATATGGGATCTCATACAAACAGGGCTTATCAGATTGAGCTTTCTTGCAGTACTTTGGATTAGCAAAGGTTGATCTACCATGATACGTTGCGCATTTGGGTGCTAACATGTGAATGGTCTGAATTGACTGGTTGCGTTTATAAAGAATTTCATTTAAAAACTTTATTCGTTTGTCCATTTCAATCATCGTGTCAATGTCTTTTCCTTCCTTAACCTTTAAATCCGAAATAACCTTAGTTTTCTCTTTGAGTTGACCTTCAAATTGTGACCTAGTTAACAGACTCTTTTTGACTAGCTCATCGTGTTTCTGATTGACAACTGAAATTTCATAGGTTTTAGTTTTTAAACCCTCTTTTATGTCAATGTCTTTAAGAGCTAATAGTCCTAGAGTTTCATTTAACTTTGTTTGAAGTATTTTATAATCACTCGTTAGGTCATTAAGGGCCGTGTACTTCTCAAGCTCAGTCTGTTTGGTCTGAAGTGCAATCAGAGAACTATCCCGACTGCTAGTAGCCTCCCCCAGAGCCCTACTAGACTCATCAAGGTTAGTTTTGCACTCCTTCAGTTCTTGAGTCAATGATGCGTTTGCTTTCTTTAATTGCTTTAAAACCGTTTTGTTTTCCTCTGTATCAAGAGTCAAATTAGCAATTAAATTAGCAAGCGCAGCACGCTCATCAACACATTCAGCCGCATTTTGATCAACCTGATTATCATTAGTACATATATTTGATGAATCAGGAATGACATTGCTATCATCCTTCTCCAAAACATATGTGTCGTTAATGGATTCAGGTTGCTCAGAATGTCGTCTCACATTGGCAAACACATCATTTTCATCATGGATTTGTACCTGTTCCAATGGCGTATCAGTAGAACTTGATTCGTCAGGTGAGACCTCCTGAATCTTTGCCATGTAACTGTAATGTGCTTCCAATTCTTGTTCATCAATCTCTTCATCCGTGTCTTCTAGCCAATCAGCTTGCTCAGCTTGAAGTGGAACACCTTGTTCAGCTTGTTTGCACATCATCATCTTCTCCTTGTGATACGCGTAGTCTTTAACCCGCTTTGGCTTCCTGCATTCCCTGGCATAGTGTCCAAATCCCTTGCAGTTAAAGCACTGTATCCCATTTTGTTGCACTACCGGACTGCCTACTGTTTCCCTAGCCCCAGCAACTGTCATCGTCCTTTGATTCCCAAACTGCCCTGACTGATTGTCGTTGTTATACCTTGGTGTGGTATCTTCGGTCTTGTTCCTGGAGTTTGAAGAAGTTTGAAGGTTGTTGTTGGTAGGTTTGTACAGCTTCTTGAAGTACTTAGCAAGGAGTGCCAAATTCTTTTTCATATCCTTATCCCTCCGAGCTTGTTCTGGATCACTGTCTTCCTCAGAAACGGACTCAGATTGAGGAGTAACTGGTTTGGCGATCTCTTTGCCTTTGTGTCTGGTAGACGCACTTGGTCGTGTGGAAGAAGATTGCATGTATGATGGTGCATTCGATCTTTGAGGTTTTGGTGCCTGATAGTAGTTATCTGAATATGGTTGAGCAGCCGCAAGAAGTGCTAATGGATTTGCACTTCTGGCTAATCTCTCAGAACGGATATCATTAACTTCGTTTTGAAACTGCTTCAGAACGTCAAACAGCTTGTGATATGAGACTGTGTCTATTGCCTGTCTCTGCTTGACAACCGTCACAAATCTTGACCATTCTGGTTGAAGTTGTTGAAGAAATTGAACATTCACTTGCATTGGTGAAACTTGTAAGTTGTTCCTTGTCAACTCATTCATCAGTTTATAAAACCGGGAGTAATACTACTCCATTTGATTCTCCATCCACGAGAAGTACTTCACCAAATTCGCAGAACATATTGTCTTTACATCTTGTTCGTTCAATGATTCACCCTGTTGCCAGCCTTTCAATGGCTATCCAACATTTCATTCGACTGTGTTGCATGCATCAACGTTGATTAGATGTTCATCTCCAATGCCAGTTAAAAGCAGAAAATTGCTTCCTTTTGAGACTTAAAATTGTGTTTTGTTCTCTGGAGTCATGTTCAATACAGTTTCAATTGCTGTATGTTGTTGACTGAGGAGACTTCTCGCTGTTAGAAAACAGCTTGAATAAGTACACTTGTTGGCACGTAGGGACATTAAGTTATGCATTTTTTAAGTCCTCAACCATTAAATTTTTGTGTCAATGTACCGTTAGAAACGTGATCTCCTCTGTGAATAATCTTCCTTCGTCCTAGCATTGGTGGACGATCTTTCGAACCAGCCTGCCATGATTTATTATGCATTGACTATTTGTGAGGATGTATTGAATTGTGTAGACATGATGAATGAATGGCTATTAATTATGAAGTGTGAAAGTTGTTGGATCTTAAGTGGATTGATTGATTGAAGTTGTGGTTGTTTGCAATCACGTTCACGGGATTTTTACACATCTTATGATTAAAACCCGCATAATGAATTAACGGGGATTTTACTAAAATCAATATGAAAAACCGTGAATGATTTAAATTCAGAATCAGCTGGCCAATGATTTAATTGTATTAAATACAGATAATTTTTGGCTTGGGTTAAGGTGATAGTTTTAAATAGCTCACCAATCTTAAGGGCCTAAAAATACAGGATGGGCGCATGGAGCTAGAACAAAAACAAGTCTAACACAAATTCCAAAAAACTGAAAAAATGTCAATACATCATAGTTAAACGGAGCTTTTGGGCTTCGAAAGACTTACCAGCTAAAGGGTGGTTACAGTGTAATCCGTCACGTTTTTCTCTTCGATTTGAGAGGTCACGGGCCTGAAACGGACTTACGGATCAAAAGTTATGCTGGTGTTTGGTGTTTTTTTTTAGTTTGTGTGTTGTTGTGGTTTTGTGGTGTTTTTTTTTGGGTTTTTTTTTATAAAACCCTTTTCTTCACACAAGATTTACTAGACAAAAGCAGTGCTATCTTTTCCCAATAACGCGTGACACAAAACGCAGTGACACCAAAACGCAATGACACCAAAACGCAGTGACTTTGGTCAAAACGCAATGAATCTTGGTCAAAACGCAATGAAATTTGGTCAAAACGCAATGAATCTTGGTCAAAACGCAATGAAATTTGGTCAAAACGCAATGAATCTTGGTCAAAACGCAATGAAATTTGGTCAAAACGCAATGAAATTTGGTCAAAACGCAATGAAATTTCTTCAAAACGCAACCTGCAATCAAAACGCAATGAACCAAAACGCAACCAAAAAATCAAAACGCAACATGAAGAACATCAAAACGCAACATGAAGAAAATCAAAACGCAACAAGAAGAAATCAAAACGCAACAAGAACTTTGCCAGAGAGTCAAAACGCAACGACGAAATATACGATTTTTTCCACCAAAAATCGCCTTATAATCACCCTTTTTGACCTTTTAACTTGATTTCTCTTGCACAATTAGCTACCTTATGTCTAGATCTTGCTTAATAACATAAACAATCACACATCTAAGCACAAAAATTCGGGTTTGATTTTTTTTCTTCAATATTACACACGAATTTGATCTTGTTTAACCACAAGAATCAACCACGAATCCACACGTAGCTCTGATGCCAATTGTAGGATCCCGATAACACTTCACTTCACACAATCGATCACGAAATCGGAACTAGAAATGAGAAAGATAAGAGTTGTTTAGAGAGAGAAAGAGGAGAGAGAAATGAGAGAAAAAGAGAAAAGATATTTTAGATATTTTCAACAACTTAACTTTTCCAAGTGGAAAAGTTCCTTATATACCCCGACACTTAAAAGTGACGCGCGGGATATTTTATAAAAGTATTTTTATACATTTAAGTATATAAACTCGCGTAATTCATAACTCCTTTGTTATAAATTGAAAAATTACGATTCTTATCATTTTGGAATCCTAAAAATATGTGTTATCTGTGAAAAATAATAAACTTTACATTTTAGAAGTATTTTATAACTTGTTTTTCTAAAGTCTCTTTTATAACGCGTATAACTCGTAAACTACGTATCTTTTTCGTTATTAATCCGTTTTTCAAGTTTCTTACCTTTTTGGAATCGTCATGAGACGTACTATTTTATAAAAATATAAAATAAATATGTTTTTATGTCGAATTAGATCAGAAATTTTTGATGTTTTTCTTAAATACATGTTTAAACCTTGTTTTGTAACTTTCAAGTTTAACCATCTTATTACAAGTCCATTGGTATGTGCTTAATTACACATACCGTTTTCCATCAAAACTGGACTTAAATGACAAAAAACGTACCAAAAATACCTTGTATTTGTATGTTTTCACTTATATTGTGCAGGAAACGGATATTCGACAAAAGGACAAAAAACCAAGCCAAAAACAACAAAACCGGGCACGGAATGGAAAAGCGTAGAGAAGCCAAAGTCCAAGAAAGCCAAAGTCAACAAAAGTCAACCAAATGATCAACTCCTAAAAGTCAAAGTCAAGACCGAAGCCTTAAACGAAGAAATGTTAAATGGGCCCACCTGTACCCATCTAATGGGTCGGGTCAGCCTATTTATACATTACATGAAGACCTTAAGCCCAAGTTTAAATAAAAAAAAGCCCATTTCCTTTTATAATTATAACCGGCCCATATGCATACCCTGGCCCAACCTAAATCCCTTTTAACAGCCCCTAACGGGCGTTAAGCCCAACTCCTTTTATAACTTACACCGTTAGTCCTTCAAGGACTAACATTGTTAGTCCTTGGGGACTAACTATGCAAAACACAACCTAACTCCAGGGACCAACGATGTAAATAACAAGGACTAACATTGCATTATACATATCACCATAAGGGACCATTATTGTCGTTTCCCCAAACTTATACCCTGTGTCAAAAACACTGTATATCTTCCTAGTTTTCCCGCCAAGCACACAAACCAACATTCCTGTCACTTTCTCACCTTACTCCACAACAAAATGTCACCTTCTCTCTAAACCCCACCCCCACATGGCTCTTGAACAGGTTGGCAATCCTCTACAACCTTATTCGACAAGAATGAAGACAAATGAACGAAGGGTTGAGATTTGAGCTTGGGCCCCAAGGCTAATTGATGGCTGGGATTAAGCCTTTTGACTCTCCTCAGCAAGAAAACACAACAAACACAAAGCAAAGAAGCTTGGACAGCTTATAAAAGGAGAAAGAAGACAAAAAGTATAATACTGCTAGTTGAAGAAGTTTGTACTGCTAAATGGTCAAAGCTGATGGACTAAAGATAAGAACGGATGGAGAGTATTTCGGGATAATTAGTTCTAAATTGTAACTGCTCCTAATAGATAGGCTGATTTATTGTAAAGGGCTCCTTGTATTTCTATAAAAGGAGATCCCTAGAGTAGTGATACCTAGAACTTTAAGATATACACTTAGAGAGAATTTGTAATTGCTTCAAGGTTGTGTAACCCCAGTACTTAGAGAGTACTCGTATTATTTATAATATTGGAGCAGTGATTTTGGTGTTTATTGTTTGTGAGTATCGTTACTGTTTCATTCATACATTTCTCTAGAGTATCAAAGTGTAGTTTCCGCATACACTTTGGTATATTCACAAAGTCTCAGTCTTTGGTATTCTAAGGATTCTCCATTGGAGTTAATTGCTTATACTGATAGTGACTATGCTGGAGCTACACTTGATAGGAAGTCAACCACTGAAGGTTGTCAATTTTTGGGAAATAGGTTGATCTCTTGGCAGTGCAAGAAACAAACTGTGGTTGCCACCTCTACAACTGAAGCTGAATATGTGGCTGCTGCAAATTGTTGTGGACAAGTTCTCTGGATCCAAAACCAATTGCTTGATTATGGGTACAATTTTATGAACACTGTTATTTACATTGACAATACCAGTACTATTTGTATCATAGAAAATCCAGTTCAACACTCTAAAACAAAACATATAGAGATTAGGCATCACTTTATAAGAGATTGTAATACTAAAAAGTTGATTCAAATGGCTAAAATTGACCTCACACTTAAAGTAGCTGTTCTTCGTACAAATGGGTTGATGCTGGTAGATTTCAGTACTTGGTTTCAAGTATTGGAATGCTCAATCCCTAAGGCCCAAATCTCTTGTTTGTTTTGTAAAGTTTGTTAACTGTTAGTACTGTTAGTGTTTTGTAAATTAATACTGCTAGGTCTAATTAGTACTGCTGGTTATAATTAAAACTGTTTGTTAAACTGTTTCTTATAATTTTCCTGCTAGTGATGTTTAGGTATCTTTGTTAATCTGTGCATAACACTTAATACTGTTAACCAAGAAACATGTTTGGTTTTTGTTTTTTTGGTTTTAAGCTAACTGTTTCAGGATATACACTGAAGTGTGACATTGATGTTAGTCCATAATGTATCATTTGAGGGGAGGAAACATGATGGTTGTTCTTAAAAGTGTTGGTGTTACACTACACAACAAAGGTCATCACTTCACCATGTCTAATCGACATCAAAGTATTGACTAGTCCAGAGCAAACGGCTCTCGTAAAGGACTGTCCAAATCCGTTTGATAGTTGATAGGCTTTACTAAAAAATTATATGGTCTCCATGCAACCATGTTGTTTCATTGAAGCATTGGTAGTCCGAGCAACGGCTACTGGTAAAGACTTCTAATCCGTTTATAGAATTGGTAGTTTACTAAAAACTATATGGTAATATTGCACCATGTTATTCTAAATGGAAGCAATGGCTCGTCCAAAGCAAACGACTATGGTAAAGACTCATCAAATCGTTTATGGCTGGTAGTTTGCCAAAAACTACCCTTTGTGTGAATTTGTGAGCAAAAAACAGAGGGATTGGTGAGCTCAAAAACAGAAGAGAGCTGTGTGAAAAATAGACATAGTGACAAGTGAGCCAAAAGAATTGAGAGATGAATTGTGAGCCTAAAAACAGAAAAGAGAGATTGTGTGAAGTGTTTCTTTTAGTCCTTCAAATTTTTGGACTTTGTACTACTGTTGGGTGGAGAAGTTAATACTGCTAGGCAAATTTTAATACTGTTAGGCCAAAGTTTATACTGTTGGATGACCGTTAGTACTGTTTGAGCCTAACAAAATTTTTACATTAATTGATAGAGCCGTTGAGATATTTCCGCCAAATACATAGGGTATAGGCCTTTGACCAATTGGACTTTCGTGAACCTACTATAAATTAGTAAGATCTTTCACGTTTATCTTCAATCTTCTTAATATTGGTCAAATTATATTTCTCTATTTTCTCTATTACATTGCAATTAACTTTCTCCAGCCTTCATACTTACATACACGATCCTATCCCACTTTACTAATCACAATTTTCATCATGGCAAGTTTGGATTTTTGTGATAAACACAACATAGTAGCATTTCTAGAATAATCTACGGGAAGTGCGGGGTTTCATCAGATCATAGATTTCATCAATTGAAGTCATATTTGCTATGCACTTACTAAGAAACCATAGGTGTGTGTCTCCTTTATAAAATAATTTTAGAGGACTGTTGAGACTTTGACTGATGAAAATGGCGACGTCAAGATTCATGCTACTATTGATGGACACTCACTTTCAATCACTGAAGGTTCTCTACGGCGACATCTCATGTTGGATGATCAAGATGGCATTACCTCTCTTCCAACTACAGAGCTTTTTGCTTAATTGGCGCTTATGGGCTATGCTACTGACTCAGATAAGTTAACCTTTCAAAAAGGTGCATTTTCACCTCAATAGAGGTTTCTTATTCATAATATTCTTCACTGTTTAAGCCCAAAGAAGACTGCTTGGGAGCAGTTCAGTAGTAATATTGCAGCTGCTGTTATTTGTTTAGCCACAAATAGAAAGTTTAATTTTTCTAGGATGATCTTTGACCACATGGTGTCTAACATATCTAGTCCCCATAAGTTTTTGATGTACCCTAGGTTTATTCAACTATGCCTAGACATGCAGCGACACAAGCTTCAATAACACACAAGACTTTATTCTGTTCCATCTCTAACAATGAAGGTATTTAGCAATATGAAGAGATCCACCAAGGGATTTTCAGGTCAAGAGGTTGCTTTATTTCCTACTATGTTAGATGCTACTGAACCCTCACCTTCACCTTCTAGAATCACATCTTCACCTTCCCTTGCACCATCTCCTTCACAACCATCCCCTACTCAACCCTCACCTACACAACTTTCACCAACACAACCTGGTACAGAATATCATCCTCCTACACCCCATGACTCACCTCTCCATGCTGTTCACTCACATGGAAGTGAGGAGGGTAGTTTGAAACTTCAAGAATTGATGAATTTGGTTAACACTCTTTCTGACAGGATTGGAGTTTTAGAGGCTGACTTGTTGAAGACAAAGCAAACCTACAGTTCTGCTTATACCAAGCTTATTCTAAGAGTCAAGAAGCTAGAGTCTCAGGTAAAGATTGGGAAAGCAAGGAAACAAACCAGGGTTGTTATTTCTGATGATGAAGCCTTTGAAGATGATTCTTCCAAACAGGGGAGGAAGTTATTTCATGAAGAGGTTCAAGAAAAAGCTAGTACTGAAACTGAACTTTTCATTCAAGAAGTAACTCCAACTGAAGTCATTCATGAGCAAGAGGGCAGTGGAAAAGCAAGTGATGAAGTTAGTACTGCTGGCAAGAAGAAAGGTACTGCTAGTGAAGAAGTTCCAACAGTTAGTACTGCTGAGGTACACCTTAGTACTGCTGGAGGAACTGTTACATATTCAAGAAGAAGTGCTGAGAAAAGATCAAGACAGGATAAGGGAAAAGCTATTTTGATAGAAGAAGAGCCCAAGAAGAAATCAAAGAAGGAACTTGAACAAGAAAGATTAAGTTATGCTGAAGCAATCAGACTTGAAGAGCAAATGAATGAGGAACAAAGAGCTCAAATTGCTAGAGATGCTGAAATTGCTAGACAGTGGGATGAAGAAGAAAGGAAAAGAGCTATGGATGAAGCTAAGTCTACAAAGAAGATTGACTGGAATGATCCTTCTGTCATTAGATATCATTCTCTCAAAATGAAGCCAAAGACTATTGCCCAAGCTAGAAGGAATATGATCAAATATTTGAAGAACCAAGGAAATTTTAAGATCACTGACTTCAAGGGGATGTCTTACAATGAAATAAGGCCAATTTTTGAAAAGCTTTGGGATTTTAATCAAAAGTTTGTGCCTATGGATGCAGAGAAAGGAAGTAAAAAGCAAAAGTCTCCTGAAAAAGAAAGGTCTCCTGAAAAGATTGTGGAAGAAAAAGTTGTTACACAAGAGGAAAAGGAAGAAGTTGTTAAAGAACCTGGAACAAAGAGAAAGAAGTCCATTCCTAGAAAGAGCACAAGGAAAAGACAAAAGATGGAGGAAGATTCAGAGAAAGAAGAACTCAAAGAATTTTTAGACATCATACCAAGAGAAGAGGTCCCTATAGAAGTTGAATCCATATCTACAAAGTTTCCAATTGTAGATTGGAAGTCTTATGTCTTGACTGAGACCTTCATGTATTATCAAGTATTCAGGGGAGATGGAAGTTCAAAGAATTATAAGATCTTAATTATATGGTACTGAGTGAAAATGCTTGAAGATTTGACGAATGGATGTAGAACGAATAGATGCAGATAAGTTAAGGAAAGATACAGTATTCACACCAGAAGATTGATCTTATGCTTTGGGAGACTACATAACTTTGTTTGAGCCAGATGAAGATGATGAGATCTGGAGAGATCAACCATGAGTATAATCTTCTAAGCTGAGATTGAGTGATTTTTGTGTATTCATATTTTGTTGATGGACAATGGATTGCCATTCATATGTTGACAAAAAGAATTATCCCTATAATCCAAGAGATTAGACAAAGATGTTAATAGAAAAATTAGAGGTAGATCATGAAGGTTCCCAAGCATTTAGAACTCCTCTTGATTCTAAGAATCTCAAAAATAAGTAACAGAATTGTTTTGAAAGAATCAACGCAGGAAGAAAGAAGACTAGAAGATTTTATTCAGAAGAAACTTGATGATTTGAAGGACAATCACAAGTTTAGGGGAGGATTGTTAGGAATAAATCTTCATATGACTTTATACTGCCAACAGTACTAAAGGAGTTAGTACTGCCAGTACAAAGTTAGTACTGCCAGTATTAAGTTAGAACTGTCAATGTATTTAAATATCAGCTATTTAAGTGATTTTGTACTGCTAAATGGTCAAAGCTGATGAACAAAAGATAAAAATGCCATAGTGATGGGGGGGGGGAGAGTAATTTATGATATTTAGTTTTGAATTGTAACTGATCCTATAGATAGGCAGATAATATATGTATAGGGCTCTTTGTCGTCCTAATAGCAAAGGAGATCCCTAGAGTAGCTGATAGTATAAGAACTTTTAGAGATACATTTAGAGAGAATTTGTAATAGCTTCAAGGTTTGTAACCCTAGTACTTCAAGAGTACTCGTATTATTTAATAATATTGAAGCAGTGAGTTTTATATTCATTGTTTGTTTGTGTTCATTACTGTTACATTTATAAACTTCTCTAGAGTATCAAAGTGTAGATTCCGCATACACTTTGGTATACATACAAAGTCTCAATCTTTGTTATTTTGGATTCTTCCAAGGTAACAAACTCTTAATATCATAAAGAATCGATCAATGCGTGGGATCAAAAAAATGTGACTGTGTAGAAAGGATGCCATTGGGTAACAGTCTTCATACTACCTTGCCGCCTAATATGGTTGATCTACTTTTAATATATTTCACATGCACTTAGTAAACTCCTAGGGGCCGTGTAATAGTCTTTATATTGCCTTGCATGTGCATTGCTCTAGCGGCATAGTAAGTAGACGGCGGGTTCATGTAATTCATTCATGCTTTAGGAAATAGTTACACAGATCTTCACAAGTGTGACAAGGCAACAACACCAGGAGAAGCAATCTAAGGAGTAATACATATTAAATAAGACCAAATCTTTTATCTTATTGTTTATCACTCATTACTAGATATATTTAGTTAAATAGCTATAACCAAACCTCTCTCCAATTATATGATTAACTGCTTTCCAAAAAATATAAAATATAAAAAATAATATCCCTTAAAAACCCTTAGAAGACATGTTTAGACTGTGAACAAGCTCCCAACCTATACTCGAGTGAACGATAAACAACCCCGAGGCTTGCCTATACTACACTACAACGATTAGGTGCACTGCCTAGGGAGTTGTAAAACTTCTCGTGTAGAAGTCCTATGACGATCGCACATCAACATGGTCCACTCATTTGGCCTACGATTAAAGAAAATGGGGTGACCAGAACAAAGAAATATGTTGAATTGTCTGCTACAAAGAAAATTCATGCTGATTGTGATATGAAGGCAACTAATATCACTATTTAAGGTCTACCAACTGAAATCTTTTCACTTGTTAATCATCATAGAGTTGCCAAGGATCTATGGGAGAGAGTTTAACTTCTAATGCAAGGTACTTCATTGACAAAGCAAGAAAGGGAGTGTAAACTGTATGATGCATTTGATAAGTTTTCTCACATCAAGGGGGAATCACTTCATCACTGTTACTTGAGATTTACTCAGTTAATTAATGACATGAACATCTACAACATGAAACTAGAGCAATTTCAAGTTAACACCAAGTTCTTAAATAGTCTCCCATCTGAATGGAGTAAGTTTGTGACTGATGTCAAGCTTGTAAAAGATTTGCATATACCAACTTTGATCAGCTTCATGCATATCTTTAACAACACGAACTCCATGCAAATGAAGTCCGTATTATGCGTGAACGCAATCAAGATCCACTTGCATTTGTTGCGAATCATCAATTGACACCACCTCACTTCAACACTTATCAGTCTTCATACAATAATCCTCAGTTTCAACAATAGTTTCCACAACCTTATCCATCTTAGTGTTCACCATCTTAGTCTCTTAATTATGGATCAATTCATCCTACACAACATTATTCATCTACTTATCCATCACAACCTCACTTTAATCATTCATCTATTCCACCATCACATCCATATTAGTCTCAAATGAATCATCAAACCTCATATGTTCCAAATTGCTTATCAATCACCTCAAGCTTCTACACAACCTATGACTGAGTTACCTTTTGTTGACTTAAGTCTTGTTGTTCTTGCATTTTCTCTAGGAGATGATCCTATTGCTTGTCTCAATAAGGCAATGGCTTTTCTAACAGCTGTAGCTTCTTCAAGGTTCCCTTTAACCAATAATCAACTTAGAACTACTTCTAATTTGAGAAACCAAGTTCGACTAAATCAAGACGGCAGGGTCACAGTGTCAACAAGTTCAGGGGAAGCAAGGACAAAGTTATCTGGTACTGGTTATAAGGGTAATGCTACCAGTTCTGGAGGAAATAATGCAAGTGGACAGGCAAGGGTTGTTAAGTGCTACAACTGTCAAGGTGAAGGACATATGTCTAGGCAATGTAATCAACCTAAGCGACCAAGGAATGCTGCATGGTTTAAAGATAAAGAAATGTTGGTTGAAGCTCAGGAAGCTGGACAAATTTTGGATGAAGAGCAACTCGCATTTCTTGTAGATCCAGGGATTCTAGACGGTCAAGCTGTTCAGACAATCATTCCAAACAATGTTGCTTTCCAGACGGAGGATCTTGATACTTATGATTCTGACTGTGATGATATCTCGAATGCACAAGCGGTTCTCATGGCCAGTATTTCCAACTATGGTTCTGACGTTATCTCAGAGGTACCTCATTCTGAAACCTATCTTCATGATATGGAATATCAAAGTATGCATGCAATGTAGGATTTTGAACAAACACCAGTTGTGGATCATACAGATAATGAGATAACAAGTGATAGCAATATCATTCTGTATTCTCAATATTTGCAAGAAACACAATAGGCAACTGTTCAAGATACTACTTTTCAGGCACAACAAGATTCAATGATTTTATCTGTGATTGAACAAATGTCAGAACAAATGATTAATTATGTAAATAATTGGGAAAAGGCTAATAAGGAACAAAATCATGAATCAGTAACTGCTGAGCTTAAGAGATATAAAGAACGAGTAAAAACTTTTGAACAACATCTTAATATTGATTTAAGCAGTCATGAAAAAATGATTGATTCTCAAATGGATGATATGATTAAAGAGAAGCTTGCGCTAAAAGAACAAGTTGACTTACTTGAGCAAAATCTTTCTAAACAAATCAAAGAAAAGGAATCTTTATTGCAAACATTCACTGTTTTAAAAAACGAATCCAAAGAAAAAGAAAATAAATATATGGAAAATGAAATTGATTTGGAAAAGAAGATCAAGAGACTTGATAATATTATTTATAAAGTGGGTCAATCTACTCAAACAGTGCACATGTTAACTAAGCCACAAGCTTTTTATGATAATATTCACAAACAAGCTCTAGGTTATCAAAATCTATTTTATCTCAAGAAAGCTCAGCGGATAAAACCAACCTTGTATGAAGGTATTGATAATATTAAGATAACATGTTGCTAAGCCTGTGATTGATTGATGAATAGACATTGATGTTTGGAAGAATAAAGTCGACTCAAAAATGTTTGAAAAAAAGAAGGACCCACACTATTAACAAACCATTTTCTAATAAACCATTGATTAATTAAAAATTAAATAGATTATCTTAAGATTTTGGGAAATGTTTTACTCCACAACAAGAATTATCGGCTGAACAAGCTTTCTGGTTTCGTATGTCCAATCCTACCATTGAATCTTCTGATAAACCACCTGTCAAAGTGGAAGTTCCCGGTGAACTACCTAAGATGAGTTTGGTAAATGCAAGCCTTAACAAGCTTAAACTCTACCTCGCCCAATTTGACTCTGTGGTGAAGAAGCGTACAACACCTAATGCTCGTATAGAAGGTGAATGGGGGGTTTAAACATACTAAAGTTGTTTTTAACAATGAAATTATTCCATTCTAAAATCTTTAAAAGGCATCTTCAATATTTTTGATAAAGCTCTTCTAAATGAAATAATGGAAGTACAAACAGTTTTTAACCAAATAGAAGCTTCTGTTCTACAGTCTTTAGTTGAAAAAAAATGTTTGGAAATTGCTAAGAAAGAACTCCTTTTGGAAAATGATCGAATTTTACAAAAAATCATGTCTCAAGATGTTCTTCTAACTGTGATAAATTCTATGTCTTTAAATGGTGAATCTGTGAATATAGGAATACAAAGAAGCGCATCTTGTGATAAGTGTTTCAGTCTTGATACAGAGATTTCAAAGTCACAAAATGCGCATAATTATCTTTTAAAAAGTCAATCACAACTTGAAAAACATTGTATTTCTCTTGAATTGTCAATACAACTTAATCAAGAAATTTTTCAAGAGGATAAACCTTGTGATAATCAAAATACTCTTGAAATACCAGACTATTTTGAAAATAATAATTTGAAAGCTCAGCTTCAAGACAAAGATACTACCATTTGTAAGTTGAAGGAAATTATCCAATCTTTAAGAGGAACTAATAAGGAAGAGAATGTAAACCATGATAGATGTGAACTTGAGACCATAAATGAGGAATTGGAAAATAGTGTGGCAAAATTGATTTCAGAAAACAAGCGTCTTTGTAAAGAAATTTATCATGTGAAACAAGTTTTTAAAGATTAGTTTGACTCAATCAAAAAGACGTGTGTTCGCACTAAAGAACAGAGTGACTCTTTAATTGAGAAACTAAACTTAAAATCTGCTAAAAATGAGGATTTTAAAGCTCAAATTCACGATAAGGTTTTTATGATTACATCATTAAAAAACATTTACGAAAACTAAAAGGAAAATAAATTGTTGATAGTGCTACACAAATACCATTTGCCACCACTATCGTTCCAGGCATGTTCAAGCTAGATTTAGATCCTTTAGCTCCTAGGTTATTGCAAGGTAGGGAAGCTCACATAGAATATCTAAAGTAGACTTAGGAACAAGTTGGTATTCTTTAAGGAATAGTCAAACAAGCTAAAGCAAAACAACCTTTAGATAATGCATTAGACTTTGCTTGTAAGAATGCCAAATGAATTCAAGAGTTACTTGTATATGTTCGAGATACGTGCCCTAATGCGATTAAACTTAGTACGAAAAAGCTTGCTATCACACCCAAAAACAATGTCAAGAAAGTTAGGATTGCTAAACCTCTCACATCCTCAAGCAACATTAAACATGTAGAGTCATCTAAATCATTAGATTCTAACACACCTGTGTTGTCTTCTACAGGATTGAAGTGTTCTACTAGTAAGTGCAGATCAAAGCCTACATGCAATAAAAAGAATGATAGGATCTTGCGAACACCAAGTAGGAACATGAAGAATAAAGTAGAAGTCCAACCTAGGAAAGTTAATAAAAAGAATCGTGTTGTTGAACCTATTCGTGATGCTAATGTTAAGCATTCACTGTTAAATGCGAATTCTGAACTTGTTTGTGATACTTGTAATAAATGTATGTCTGATAGTATCCATGATATGTGTCTCCTTAATTTTGTAAAAAATGTAAATAGCCGTGCTAAATCTGCTAAGAAACATAAAAAACAAAATATTTGGAAACCTACGAGTCATGTATTCACTGAAGTAGGATATAAGTGGAAACCAACTGGAAGAACTTTCACTTTAGTTGGTCATCCCATTGCCTTTAACTAGATCACTCACACTAACGTAGTACCCATTAAGGAATCCACTCCTAGTTCTGTTGAAACGTCAAAACCAAAGATTAAAGTTTATAACAGGAGACCCAAAAATGTTAATAATATAGGTTCGAGTAAAAAATCTAAGATTGTAAAATCTAAGAATGCTAACAGCTCGGAACCCAATCATAAAGTGATGTGGTTGTTTTGTAAACCCCCCCCCACCAACCCGCCCCCCCCCTCCCCCAAATGCTACAGGTATTCCGTCGTCTTCTTCTCTTGTCAGTGACAGGTTATCTAAATTGTCCTCTGGTATTTGGAATCCGGATGTTCAAAACATATGACAGGGAACCGCTCTCAGCTTATGAACTTTGTTAGTAAATTTCTAGGAACAGTTAGATTCGGGAACGACCAGATTGCAAGGATTATGGGGTATGGTGACTTTTCAACTGGGAAATGTTATTATCTCCAGGGTATACTACGTTATAGGGCTTGGACATAACTTGTTTTTTGTTGAACAATTTTGCGGCGTGGATCTGGAAGTTGCTTTTTCAGAAAAACGCTTGCTTTATTCGGAATTTAGAAGGTGTTTATCTACTTTCAGGATCTAGAGACACAAATTTGTACACAATTTCTCTTGATGACATGCTAAAGGCTTCACCGATCTGTCTTATATCCAAAGTGTCAAAGACTAAGAGCTGGTTATGGCACCGTCGGTTATCACATCTCAACTTTGGTACTCTTAACAAGCTAGCTAAAGACGGTCTTGCACGAGGCATTCCAAAACTTAAATTTCAGAAAGATCATCTGTGTTCAGCATATGCATTAGGAAAAAGCAAGAAATCCTCTCATCAACTCAAAGCTGAAGACACTAACCAAGAGAAACTATATCTTTTGCATATGGATTTATGTGGCCCGATGCGTGTGGAGAGCATTAACGGGAAAAAGTATATCTTGGTAATTGTTGAAGATTACTCTTGATTTACTTAGGTTAAATTTCCGAGATCAAAGGATGAAGCTCTTGATGCTATCATCAAGTGCATCAAAAATATTCAGGTTTGTTTGAATGCTACAGTCCGTAATGTTTGAATAGATAATGGAACGGAATTTGTCAATCAGACTCTTCGTGAATTTTATGAAAATGTCAGCATTTCGCATCAAACTTATATTGCTCGCACTCCTCAACGGAACGACGTTGTCGAACGACGAAACTAAAATCTTATGGAAGCTGCCCGCACTATGCTGATATTTTTAAAAGCTCATCTGTTTCTATAGGCCGAAGCAATCAACACAGCTTGTTATACCCAAAACCGTTCTCTGATTCATCTCCGATACAACAAAACTCCATATGAGCTGATGCACGACAAGAAGCCGGATTTATCATTCTTTCATGTCTTTGGTTCACTATGTTATCCAACCAATGACAGTGAAGACTTGGGTAAACTTAATGCAAAGGCCGGTATTGGTATTTTCGTTAGATACACGCCAAAAAAGAAAGCTTTTAGAATCTATAACATGAGAACCCATAAAATTATAGAAACAATTCACGTGACGTTCGATGAGCTGACGGCGATGGCTTCTGAACAATTCGGTTTTGGACCCGGGCTTCAAGTTTTAACTCCTACAACATCCTGTTCAGGACTTGTACCAAAAATTATTCCTCAACAACCTTGTAATCCACCAAAAAGAGATGATTGGGATACTTTGTTCCAATCCTTGTTTGATGAATACTTCATTCCTCCAACTATTGTTGTCTTTACAGTTCCAGTAGCAGCTTCACCAAGAGCTGTTGAAATAGCCAATTCACCTGTGTCTACGTCCATTGACCAAGATGCACC
>BQNB010110084.1:5153-22625 GCA_026074375.1 Tanacetum coccineum
GGCCCCCTGATGTTTTAGGCGGCCCCTATATATTTATGGGACCGCCGGCAGAGAGTGATGTAATAATTGATACAAAAGATTTAAAGTTTTTAAAAGGAAACGTATTCACCCCCCTATGGTTTCCACATGTCCAATACTGTGTATTCATTCAACTGATTAATACGGCGTATTCACTTCTATTGAATACGGCGTATCGATCATCTGAAACATTAACAGTGGCATGATAATGAGTTCAACAAATGAACTATTCACACCTTTCGAAGAACCAGAACGAGAATTTCAATCATCTAGGAAGCACTTCAAGACACTAAGTCTTGATGAATTGAGATCGCCCAATTTCAATTTATTTTTTGACCAAGAATACTCGGAGGAAGAAGTTGCGGAAATAATAACGGAAACCATAGAGCAGTACCTGAGCAAAACTCGAGCCGGCTATGGATCGGGAGTTGCTAGGCCTAAAATTGAAGACAAGGATAACTTTGAACTAAAAGGACAATTTCTCAAAGAACTATGTACCAACACCTTCAACGGTTTGGATCATGAAGATGCAAATGAACACATTGAGAAAGTTCTTGAGATCGTCGATCTATTACACATTCTAAATATTACTATAGACCAAGTGATTCTTTGAGCATTCCCTATGTCCTTAACTGGAGCCGCAAGCCGTTGGCTAAGAAACTAACCAACTGGTTTAATTACAACTTAAGATGGTCTTAAAACAAAAATTTTGAACAAATATTGTCCACCTGCTCAAACTGCAAAGAAAATGGAGGAAATCAACAACTTTCAGCAAGAACCAGATGAAAACCTTTACCAAGCATGGGAGCGATTTAAAGAACTCTTGATGAAGTGTCCTCAACACTATTTAATAGAGATGCAGGTTGTAATCTTGTTCTATAATGGATTGGGAATTCCTACTCGACAGATTCTTGATTCAAAAGGTGCAATACCATCTAAGACTGCTGCTGATGCAAAGGTAGCCATCCAAGAAATGGCTGAATACTCTCAAAAATGGCACAATGGAACATCTAGGTCAAGAAGTACTGAAACTTCTGACGGATTGGCAGCTATACAAGCACAACTCAATAATCTTGGAAGAGAGATCAAGAAAGTGAATGAAAAAGTCTATGCTGCTCAAGTTGGATGCGAACAATGCAAAGGACCCCATTACACCAAAGATTGCCCACTCAAAGAAGAAGGGAAAACCCTCGAAGAAGCTTACTACACGCAATTTGGTGGACCTTTTCAAGGAGGGGGATATAGAGCAGCAGCTCCAGGATTCTATCAAAGGAACAATGTGAATCCTTCGTACCAAGAACGAAGGCAATCTATGGAAGATACCCTGAGCAAGTTTATGAGTGAATCAGCAAAGAGACATGAAGAAAACTCTAATTTGATTAAAGAAATCCGAGCTTCAACGGATGCTGCCATTCGAAACCAAGGAGCATCGATTAAAACTTTGGAGATTCAAATCGGGCAAATGAGCAAGGTACTACAGGAAAGAGGATTTGGAAGTCTACCTAGCTCTACTGAAGCGAACCCGAGAGATCAAGTCAAGTCAATCTCGACTACTGTTGAAGCTGATTCATACCCGATACGCCGTATTGGATCCTCCCAATACGCCGTATCCACTAGACAGAATTGTACACTGATGTACGAGACAAGACAAACGACGATTCCATTTCTAAGTCGTTTGAATGGTTACTGCTATGAAGAAAAGAAGTGATCATATGGACCATAATTCTCGAAAGCTTACTCTCAAGCTTCACAATCCATACCCCAAAAGGAGAAAGACCCATGTAGTTTCACTTTACCTTGCTTTATTAATAATGTTTGCTTCGATAATGCCCTTGTTGACTTAGGAGCTAGCATTGGTGTTATGCCTATCTCGACCTACCTTAACTTATGATTAGGTGAATTAGCTCACACTAAGTTGACAGTTGAATTAGCAGACAAGACTGTGAAATATCCAAAAGGAATAGCTAAAAACATGCTAGTAAGTATTGGTAAATTTGTTTTCCCAATATACTTTATAATTCTGGATATGATAAAAAGATGTATTTACCTAATCATGCATTACTCCTTAGATTGCTTCTCCTAGATCTGTAGCCTTTTCACACTTGTGATGATATGTGTAAGTATTTCCTAGGTCATGAACGGATTACACGAACCCGTCATCTATTTAATATTCCGTTAGGGCAACGCACAAGTAAGGTAGTATGAAGACTATTACAGGGCCCCTAAGAGTATATTAAATGCATGTGAAATATCTTAAGAGGGATCAACCATTTTAGGGGTAAGGTAGTATGAAGACTATTACTGATGCTATCCTTTCTACACTACTCGCGTTTCCCTAGACGTCTATGCCAATTTAATATCTTATGGCTAGTTTTCTAGAGCCTAACGCGCACATCCATCAACAAGAAGCAGCATCAAAAGGATCTACAACCTAAGTTTCATGCAATCATAAGTAAATACAAAGGAGGGTTCAGCCTAGCATGTTAAAGATAAAGCAAGAACATAAATCAATCATACAACACATAGACATATTGAATGATTACTGATAAATAATCTTACTTTATTAAAACATGGATTAAAGGTAGTTACAATAGGGTTTTGAGGCCCTAAAAACGACCTTAAAAGCTGTTGGAATGACTAGGGTTCATCTCCTTAAAATTATACAAAGTTACACACACAAAACCCTAATTCCGGTTTAATATATATATATAGGAAAATCGCTGCGACGGCATCGCTTTGAAATCCTGACGTCGTCGCCACGTAGATGATTCTAGATCATCTTTAAGTCGGCCACGTCCTGATGCCGTCGCTAGATTCCTGACGTTGTCACCAGATGAATCACGACGGCGTCGCTTTATGCCTGCGACACCGTCTCCAAGCACTGTATGCATAAATATTCAAGAGATTTGGTGTAGGTCCATAATCTTGTCCGTTTCTTCTCCAAATGAGTCCAAGTCATGTGTATTTCCTCCAAAAGCCATCCAAGTGCTAAAAACCTGACGGAGCCGGAACTGAAGAATACTATTGGATGCAATCTTAACCCATCTGATGGGCCGGGAAAGCCCAATAGTATAATTATGAAGACTGTGAAGACCAAATGGGCCCTCAATCAATTTCAACAGCCCATTTGTGTGCAATTGACAAAGACTGTGAAGACTTTGAAGGCCCAATCCTAGCCCAGTTACAGCCAATCTCAGCCATTGTACACACAAAACCCACCTGAACCTTATTGGGCCTTAAAAAGCCCAATAACATAAGCCTAAACCTTATTGGGCCCAGACACACTCAATTGGGCCCAATACAAGCCCAACACAAAACCCAAGCCCAACAAAAGCCCATTAATCCTTTTTACAAAACTTTAGGGACTAAAGTTATCATTTTTAAAACAAGTTTTATAAAGGAAAAATGGTAAAAAGAGTCCAGGGACCAAAACTGCCAAATAGCTATTCTTTTACCCTTTTTAAACACAAGGGCTGTTTTGCAAATTTTCCAAACTTTCCTTTTAACTCTTTTGTTATAAAACGCGGGGACCAAAAGTGTCACTTTCTAAACTTATTTATAACTGTTTTTTCGGCTTAGATAAAATGAAAAGAGAAGAAAGTATGAGGGCCAGTTTTGCCTCTTCCCCATTCTTCTCTTTAAACCGTTACACCCATAACTGTACCCTCACCACTTTACCGCCAAAACCATACCTCCCTCTCCCATGGTTTCTAGGCCAAACCACCACCCCTAGTACACTTCCCAGCCTACCCCTCACCATTTCCCACCTCCCCATTACCCCTATAACTTTTCCAGATCATAATACACAAAAACCCGCACCCCCATCGATGGCTGAGAATGTTGTAAGGCCAATGGAAGGCTAGGATTGCTTGGGAAGCTTTGTACACTCACAGCAAACACATCCCAAGACCAAAAGAATGCCTTTGGACTTCTATAAAAGAGAAGAGAACAAGCCGAGTACCACATCCCCTGTTTTTTACTTTTCTTAGTGTAAAAGTTAATTAAGTTTGCTTTAAAAGTGTTGTACTTAGTTTATTTTAAGTTTATGTTGTAATATTTCCAGCTTTAATACAAGTTAAGAGTTTTTTGTGAAATTACTATTGTCGAAATTTGAAGTATAATTTAAGTTGTTTAATTCTGTTTAAATGTAGAGCAAATCTTTTAGGAATTACACCAACTATTTGTTTCGTTACACCTTTACACCTTAGCCTACCCTGTTAGATTAAGTCCATTTACAGTTGCTAGTTGCTTAAAGTGTAAAGTATGTATTTCCAGAGTCTTGTGTCAATTTTCTACCTTTCGTACGGTTGGAAGAATTTACACATCACAAATGGGAATGTATAAAGTAGTCAAAACTCATGTATTTTTACTACCATCACAATTAATGGTACGTCCGAAGAATGAAAAATTATCGAAGGAATTATCTGGAATTATTATGATCGTAAGATGGTGGAAACTATCTGAGTTTATATTATAGATTAGATGCAAAAGAAAATTGAAAAAATTAGAAAATCGCAACAAAAAAAGAGAAGAAAAAGTTTGAAGATAATCGTTTCGCAATTACCAAAGGAATTATACGAAGGATTGATTATTGGTAGATACGTTTTAGTCAACGATGTAGAGTATTGTATAAAGTGGAAGATATCGCCACTTGTCTTGTAAAAGTTTGTAAAGTATGGGATGATTGGGAAGTTGACCGTTACGGGAACGCCAACTTAGGTTGTTGTGTTTGATCTATGATTAAGACGTTTGTAAATAATTATGTCTTTATCATGTAACGTCAGGAAAAGTTGTCTAGCAACTTGTATTTAGACTTAATCTTTATTTGTTTTGTAATTTTTTATTTAAAAACTATTTATTTCCCTTTCCTAATCATTAACCATGGGTTTTACGCGAATGATGATGTGTACGAGCATGCATGTCTATTCCGTCGTTACGGCAATGTATGCATGTCTCAGCTGCCTTCTGGTTTATTAATATTGGTTAAAGTTAGAAGATCCCTACCCTATATCATTATTTATCCTAACCTTTGGTTAAACTCGAATGAGGATGTGATCGAACACACATGCCTATTCCGTCGTTAGAGCCATGTATGTGTGCTTCAGTTGCCTTGTTGGTGTGGTACTTTTGGTAAAAGATCGTAGAATGATTAACCCTTAACCTTATTATAAAAACCCATTTTACCCTTATAAACTTGTTACTCCTTAGCTCTAGTGGTGGAGATGTGTATCCTTGCCAAGCTTATGATAAAATACTTGTCATGACCGATCAATTGAGTGAATTAGTTACATGTTACCACAATGATTAGTTGAGTGATTTGAGTGTTTTCATCTACCTATTTCGTGAGGTGTTTGGTTGTGTACTTGTAATAGATCAAATAAATGCTTGACGGAAAAATCCTTAGGGATACATTTTTATAAACTTCTAAAGGCTACTTGAGGACAAGTAGGGATTCAGTGGGGGGATATTTATGTCATCAAATAACGTATATTTTATAGCATGCATTTCCTATGTATAATTATCCCATTTATATTATTATTTCAAAGAATTTTTCTTAATCGTTTCTGTATTTGTGATTGCAGTAATTATTGGAGTACGTGGTAAAGATTGACTAAAAGGCACACATTCTGGAGCTTAAAAAAGATATTTTGAAGATTACTATTCTGAAAATAATACACCGTATCCATCAATAAAGATACGGCATATCTGTGCCTGCACTCACCAAAGACCACGAAGGAAACAAGATCAATACGCCGTATCCAGAGAAGACCAATATGCCGTATTCAAGATATAGTATGTGAATATTCTGGAAGATATCAAACGTGTTTCCTACTCCAAGAAACCCCTAATACGTCGTATCGAGCCCTTTCGATACGCCGTATCGACCAAATTCTAGACCTTATAAATAGAAAACTCAAAAAGGAGTTTTAAGTGTGCTAAATCATATTCTCGATATCTAAACCACAAAAGTTGATTTTCAGAGGTGAAAAAGAGCAGAAGAGGTCGAGCAACATTATTAACTCCATAGGAGACAACGTGTAATTTCTTATACTCTTGTAATCGTTCAGTTTTTGGTATCAGTCGTTAACTCGGTTAGTTTACCTTGGTTAAATCATTACTTTTGTATTAATTATAATGTTTGAAGGCTAATACCTTCGGGATTAGCCAATATTATGAAGGATCTGATTGTTTGGTATGTTTTTCTCGATTGCTAAATTATGTGAATGCTTGTTTATGTTTTTTATTTTTATACTTGTTTACTTGCTATTAGTATGCGACCTATCCATTCAACTGGATTAGTGTTTACGGACCAAGGTAATCTTGATGTCGGGATAGCTCATGTATATAGTGATTTATACATCTAGTCCATAGGATCACGAATGACGACGTATCTTTGTCCTTTGATTATGAGCTTAGTTGGACCGGCAGGTGACCCTTGGGATCAACGAGTACGTTCTATTAATTGTAAAGATTTGGTTAGTGGACTACTAGTGTATGAATTACCATTAAGCAGTTAGTGGGCAAAGTCTCTATGAGCTAGGGGTTAACAAGATCCCGGGTTTAATTCCCTAAGGATAGATTATAATCAGAAAATAAGGATGCTTTATGCGGATACGTTTATTGTGAAGGGAATTCTTCGTATCTAGGTCTTAGGGAAGAAGTAACGCCTAAGTCATTAAGAATGATATGTAGCCTCGAGATAAGTATCATTGCCTTAGTAAACATAACCAAACATTCTAATCGGAATTAATAATGGCTAATACAAATTTTCTTATATTTTGCTCAAAGGCTACTTATTTAGCTTTCCATTAATTTTTCTTTCGTGTGTTTAAGTGTCTTTGAATTGGTGGTAGTCACCACAAAACCCATGCCAGTCTCTCAGGCTGAAAAAACCCCCCTTATCCATTAGATTTAGGATTAACATAGGTTTAGAACATAATAGAACTAACTTAGATTAGACAACCAAAATATTAATAAATTAAAAGTATTCCTCGCTTCAAGTGTTCGACACCCTACTTACCACGAAACTCCCATCTGACCGGGTACACTACCTGTTAAAGTGTTGTTTTAGGATAAGTCAGCAAAATATAAATTTAAAACTTGGTAATCAATAAAGTAAACCTACACGACAACACATCACCAGACATCATTGTAACCATAGACAACAATGAACGAGATCGCGTTGTGTAAAGCAATGTGTGATGTAACGGATGACAACATCATCAGATACTCCATGAAGATGAGAGGGTTTTGGTCGAAGGTTGTTGCTTACTTTGAGAAAGATATGGGGGAGGATATTCAAGGATACGATGCCATCATCATGAAATGGAAATGTACGATTCGTCCTAAAATTGTTACATTTAGGGTCGTTTACGATAATGTCCTAAGTGTTAGAGAATTTTGAAATGCAGTACGGACATGACTTTACATTAGAGACGTGTTGGAGAATTTTTGAAAGATCATGCTGCTTGAAGAGAAACTGAGATGCACTTATTTAAAGGTTAAGTCCATATATTACAACTAAACTTTCAAAAATTTTACACATAGTAGTATGCAAACTTTGGATTTTACTGATTTGGTCTTGAATTTTTCAAAATTTTAAAGATACATATAATATGACCGTTTGTTTCCCGGCTACAACTTGATGATGACCAACACTTCATTAATTTCTTTAACTTGTTGGATATACCACATTAGCTGTTGACTTATACTGACTGTTGACATGGTTTTACCAGTATAAAATTTGATACAACATTATCACACTTACCATTTTACAACTTTCAACTAATCCATCTAGATTCCTCTAATAAGAGCATTTCCTTTAATTATGAAACCCTAAATCTACAACTGATTATAGAAAACATTAGACAGGGTAAGTTTATAATTGATGTTTGTTATCTTTAATTGTTGTTTCTTGTTTGTTTAATTCATTATACCCCAATTTTTGTAACCTTAAACTTTTTTATGGCAGATCAAGTGTTACTATTAACTTACACCCCGATAGGATTTTCATTCCAAGCCCTTTAAAATACATACAAGGTGATGAGAAACAAATTACCAATATCAATTTGAAGGTATGAGTTATGTTTAATTTCATGACATTATCAGACATTTAGTTCATGGAATTGTTCATAGGTTATATTATTGTCCTATGAAAACACCTTTGAATGTGGGTATTAGAGAACTTAAGACAGATAATTATGTAGATGAATTTCTTAGGGCTGGGTATGAACCAAAATGGTTTATTGATTTGTATGTGGAGCATATTGACTATGATGTGCTTGACTTCATTAATGAAGAAGCAAATGGTGTAATAAGTAGTGGGTCTAGTGATGAATACTATAGTTGTAATGAGTGTGAGGAATTTGAAGGAGTTGATTAAAAAGGAAGAGAATGCAGTTATTAAGAACTTAAGCACCCAAGACCATTTCTATACAGACTATGTACCAATAGTAGGTTGTTTATGGGTTCTGTTGATGGGTAAGTCCCTCAAATAGAAGGTGACGCTTTAAAGGACCCTGATGATGCTAACATAAACCCTAGTTGTAAGGAAAAAAAGGTGTTACATATCCAAAACATGACCCCCACTGTCCCCTGGAATCAAATGATACATGTTTTAGGTATGAGGTTGAACACACTTAGCAGTTTAAGTTAGCTTTAGCCAACTATGGAGTAGCAAATGGTTACCGGTTATGGTTTGTAAAGAATGATTGAAGGAGTTTGTTAGTATATTGTGGAAGGAGTGTTGAGGGAGGTAGCTGTGCTAGCAAGTATAATAACGAAAAAGATGAGGACTCATTGTTTTTTGATTATGATGCAGAATCACCTAGGCCTGCTAAGTCTGCAAAGACTGATGCAAGTACTAGTAAATATGTGCTAAGTCTGCAAAGACTGATGCAAAGTACTAGGTAAATCTGCTAAAGAAAGAAAAGCTAGAAAGCAAAAAGTAGCCTCTAAAACAGTTTAAGAAAAACAGTCAGTTTTAGCCAAACCAAGAAAACTAGAAGCAGAAAATTTTGAGAGGGTTTTGTAGCAATGATGTGCAGGTTCTCTTTATACCCTTTTAGTCCTTTTGTTGTATACTCTAAAGGCTTTACTAGTGGTAGAGTATCCAAGCAAATAACCTTCATCAGATTTCCCATCAAATTTGCCCAAGGAATCTAAGGTGTTCAAAATGGTCAAGGGGCACCCAAAAGGTCTCATAAAACTAATACTAGGTGATTTACCTATTAATAGTTCATAAGGTGTCTTATTTTGAGGTTTGGTCACTAATAACCTATTCAGTACATAGCAGGCAGTATTTACCGCCTCTGCCCAAAATAGGATAGTAAAAGTAAATCTGCTAACATAGCTCTAGCTGCCTCAATTAGGGTCCTATTTTTCCTTTCTGCAACACCATTCTGCTGTGGAGTTCTAGCCACACTAAACTCCCTTTTTATTCCTTTTCTAGCAACGAATTCATTCATAGCATGGTTCTTAAACTCTAACCTATTATCACATCTAATGATTTTAACATTATGATTCAATTGGTTTTCTAAGCCTATGATAAGATTACAAAGGATTTCAATGTTCATCTGTAGCTAAATAAATAACCAACTAAAATCTGTCTAAAATCATCAGTCACAACCATAGCTAGTACTTTTCTTGTTAATTCTTTTCTACAGAGACAGGTCCAAATAAGTCCATATGAAATAATTCTAAGGGCTTTCTGATGATTCTTTCTAACTTGGCCTTACAAGAGGCCTTGTGTTGCTTACCCTTCTTGCAGGCAACACAAGTGTGGTCATTCACAAAAACTTTTAAAGTTAAACCTCTAACTAGGTGTCCTTTAACAAGTTTGTTTATATTTTTGAAATTCACATGACCTAATCTTCTGTGCCATAATTTAGACTCATCTGCTGTTGCATTTGCATGTAAACAAGTTATACCTCCGATGGGAAAACAATGTTCTGTGTAAATCAAGCTGTCACCTCATCCTTTCTTGGAGCTCTAAGTAAAAACTTGACTTTCTTTCAAGAAGCTTTAAAGCTAGGAGACAAGATTAGGCCAATTCAGTATTAGTAAAAAAGACACTATTTTCTTGTCACACATTTGTGAGACAGAGAAAAAGGTTAAACTTAAGTTCTTTACAAAATAAATCATCTCAAAGTCTAAATTAGCATTTTTGAATTTTACCTTTACCGGTATTTCCTTCTTTGGGATCTACTTCTAAAAGCCATCTCAAGTCCTCTATGAAATCTTCATAATCTGAAAAGATAAGCTTTGTTGCCAGTCATATGGATAGAGCAACCACTATCCACCACTGCATGATCCTGTAACAAGATCTTTGGATTGCCCTGAGTAAAAGTAAGAGAATTAGTATCTCTTAGAGACCCAAGCCATTACAGACTTTGAAGTCCCTTTTGGGTCAACATACTCAACCTTCTTAAGCATGAATGATCCACTGTCTTTGACACGATGATCAAGTTAATTTCCTTAGGCCTTCAAACTCACCTTGACTTTTTTATGGTCGTATTCCTCTTACCTTACCAGTATTAACTATGCTTTGTCTCAGCAGTACAGTAGTTCATATTTTGAACCCTAAAAGTTTTAACATTTGTTTTAAGTCTTTGGGTCGAAAGCTAGTTTGTGTAGTAAAGACCTTCTTGATAGGGAATATGAGTCTCTTGGTTTACATTGTTCCATTTTGGGTAAGTTGGTCTATAGCACCACTAGTTTATGTTATTTTTTGGGCAAATTGTCTAACAGTATAACAGGCTTGTTTAGTACTAACTTGGCCTAGCTAGTACTAACTGGACTCTGACTGTACTAACTGGTCTAGCGAGTTCTAAACTTGGCTAGTGTACTAACAGGCCTAGCAGTACTAAACTGGCCCTATTCACACTTGGTTCTTGTTAGTACTCTCTGATGGTGACAAAAGTCTTACTAAAGGGGGTATTTTGAAAAAGTTTGATGATTACCTTTTTAATATTATCCCCATACTGGGTTTGCCCCCTCCCCTTTGGGACCGAGTATTAACCACATTTTTTAGCTTAGCTCTTGACCTTTTTGTCATGAAAATTACAATCTTTGATCAGATGGTCAGTACTTTTACAAAACAAAAACAAGCTCTTACTTTCCTAAAACTAATTCCTTGTTTCTGAGAATTTTGACCACTTTTATCATCTCTAGTTTTAACTGTTTGAGTCTCAAGTCTAACTGCTTGCACTTCATACACTTATTCCTCATCATCAGAGTTCCAATCCTCAATGATAACTCTATCTCTGTTAATCTTAGGATTAGACACAACTGACTCACTGACTGACTTAGGCTTTTCAGTATTTGCATCATTTGTTTTACATGCAGTCTCACTTGTTTTAGTATTAAGCTTAATTGTTTGTGACTCAATGATTTTATTCTATTGGCTTTATTCATCTAAAACCTGCACAATGATATGTAGCTCTTTGGGGTTAAGAAGTTCTCCTATTATGGAGGTGGGAACTAGCTTTATACCATCCTGAAAGAATCTATCTTAGTGTGTGTAACTCTTCATCACTAGATCTGATATAAAAAACACTCAAACTATTCTCACTATCAATTTCATGATTGCTACTTAATTCATTCAATTGTGTGCCATATACTAAACCAGTTTTATCTCTAACACTCATTTGACTATTAAGTATTTCATCAAGATTCTTGGATGATTCTTCCCATTTTTCTATTTTTAGTTTCAAATCATCTTTTTCCTTATCAACTTTCTCTAATTCCAGATTAAGGTTGTTAATTTTTATTTCTCTGCATTTAAGCTCATAGTTTTGAAATTTTTTGTCATTGTATTTCTCACCCAAGCCATATTCATTTCTTTTTCATGTCCAAGAATCCTAGATTCTAGTGACTCTAAGGCTATCTCATAACCCCTGATTTCTAGTTTTGCTTTGTTATGTTTTTCTCTTTCAGTATCATAGTTCTTTTGAAGAGTTTTAAATGATTCAAGACATTGTTTAGAACATTTTTGTACCTCACTGTCAGAAGAACTTGATGAGCTTGAAGAGGAGATTGCCATCAAAGCATAGTTGACTGGTTCTACTTTAAAATCATTGCTCCAGTCATAGCCTCCTAGACCATCTTGAGCCACCAGTGTCTGTGATGAAGATTCATTTGTTGGTGCATTGCTCCTGCCATTGTCACCATAAGATCTTCTCCCTTGATTCCTTCCAGATCTGCAGTCCCTAGCAAAATGCCTTTTTTGTGCCAGTTGTAGCACTCAATCTTTGACTTATCAAGAGAAACAGGTCGTTTTTCCTTGAAATCCATGTTCCTTCTTGTCCTCTGAATGAACTTCTTTACTCTGACAGTCAACATAGCCACCTGCCATCGAAGATCTAATTCCTCCAAGTCATCTCCATTAATTTGCTGAAAATCCTCATTCTCAAGTTGAGGACTAGTTGTTGGTTGTGCAAAGAAAGAGTAAGCTACATCATGAGCACATGGAGTAGATAGAACTTAACTAATTCCACTAGCAGTACTAACCCCAAAATCTCCACTGGCAGTACTAACTTCATTAGTACTGTTAGTATTCTCAGAGGAGGAGTAAGCAAATTATAAGAGTTAGATGTGGAACTTAATGACCTTTTCATCTCATCTTCATAAACCCTAAGGTTGTTGTAGAGGTCATCAATATCAATCTCATCAATGTCTGGCTTATTTCTCTATTGATTAGAGCACGCGTTAGATTCCGATGAAGGAGTACTGCTCCGTGCCTTAGGAACTTCTGGTTGATGTCTTCCTTTGATATTGGAGCACCATGAACCTCCAATTGACTTATGAGTTTTTGGAACCTATCATAAGCCTTGTCCAGACTTTCATTTGATGTAGTAGAAAAATTTTCAAACTTATGTTTTAGAACATTTTTTTGCATCTTCTTGGATTTTTCATTACCTCCAAACCTTGATTTGATTGCTTCCAGAGTGATTTAGCATCTGAACATTGCGAAACTGAGGAACGGTATTCATCAGGTATTGCTAAAAGCAAGATGCTCTTAACTCTTTCCTGATTCCTTATAGCAGCCAGTTGTTTAGCAGTCTTAGGAGCAGGAGGAGCAGATGTTTCTCCAGTTGTTGGTGCAAGCTCTTCCTCTAGATCTCCATTGACAATAACATCTCATAGGTTACGATCTGTGTGACAGATATATTGTCGCATTCTCATGCTCCAAATATCATATTCTCCCTTCCTGATGATAGGGATCTTCATTGCAGTGATAGTGGGTGGAGGAATGTCTTGTTCTGCCATCTTGCAATTGAGTCCTTCTTATTCAGAGTTTCCACACAAGCTCTGATACCACTTGTTGGATCGTTTTACTGAATAGATCTTAACCTTCATCTTGTAAAGAGTTTGCTCCTTTAGATAATTCTAAAGCAACAATAATGAAACACTGAGTAAACACTATTGATTATGCGGAATCTAATCAATAATGCTAAGAAGAACAAGTATTGAATATCACAAAAGAACTGTTGATATTAACTTGAATCTGCTAGGTGTCAGATTTACAAACTATGATTACTAATTCGATCTCTAGGATCTGTGTAGAACGATACTCTACTATAACTATGCCTAGGGTTCTTTTATTGATAAGGAAAACCCTGATGGGCTTTACATAACACGATTATAAGATCATGCATTAGCTTTTCCTAAGATATCTCATCGCATATCTCATAAACGGTACTAACTACTTTATACTAACGGTACTAAGTATCTGATCAGTACTAACTATTTTGTACTGATTCAGTACTAATTACAACTAGCGGTACTAAGTAATATAACTAGCGGTACTAAGTCAGGAATGCATAATTCCCAACAGGAATCATTGCTAAGCAATTCTTCAAGGAAAAGGATATCCCCTTCAGAGTCATAATCATCATTCTCAATGCCCGGTGGCATCAAGTCATCCGGAGTAAGAAATAAATCAATCTCCTCCATAAGAAAGTCACTATCCTCAACGGGGATAGGAGATGGGGAGAAAGATTCGATTACAGCATCAAAATTTTCAGAATTAAATTCTTTCGAGGGTCGAGGGGATGAATTATCATACAACAATCTCTCAATAAGACGAATGTCTTCCTCAGGATCAACGTCGGCTTCATTAATTCCCGGTGGAATTAAATCGATATGAGCGAGTTCACCAGAGAACTCATCAAGAAGAGAATCGATCCTAAGAGAAGAAATAATCAAAGTATCTTGATTAAGCAAAGATTCTATAAGCTCAGACTCAGCATTAAAGTGATGCGGATCTATCTTAGTAGAAATGATTTCTTCATCAAAAAGAGGGTTCGAATAAATTTCCTTCGGAACGTCCTCATCAGAAAATAACTCGTCGTCACTAGAGGAAAAATCGTCGTCAGCATCAAAGAGAGGATTAGAGAAAGTTGTAAAATTAACACAAACAAGCACATCACACTCACTTTCGATATCAGAAAAATCCTCGAACTCACTTGGGATTGGGACAAGGTTCTCAACACTAGACTTTATTAATTCATCTGATTCCATTTCCGGAATAGTGCTAAGATGCTCGTCCCCCATACTTAGAGAGTTATCGGGCTCCTCGGTTGGTAAGACGGGTGTGATTGCAATAGTATACTCCTCGTCATCATCTTCGTAGAAGGCAGGACAATTTCAGTTCGGAGTATTAATATAATCTGCCAGCTCCTCACTTATAATTTGTAAATCTTTAAGAAGTTTACGAAGCAATTCTTGTATATCCTCTTGTTGATGTTGCTTTTCTCTACAAGCATACTTAATTTCAAAAAATTTCTCCCAAGCTAGAAATAAAACCTTTGACGTTTCTCTAAAAGATATACGATTAAACTTCTTTAAAAAGGTTTGTATAGATTTCATTAGGTTTTCTCTAGCTTGCAACATTTCCACACTCGTTTCTTGAGCAGGTTGATGAATGACGGGATACTACGGGGGTCGAAATTGGTCAAAACCGAAAGAATTAGAATGATTAGGCTAAACGTAGTTTTGATGCCACGGTTGACACTGAAAATTCTCATGAGGACCCCCACAATGCACACAACAAATATATTGTTGAGAAAAACTCGATGAATTTTGTGGAAAAGTATCAAAGTTTTGATTAAAACACGGGTCCTGATTGTAGACAAACGGGACTTGAGGTGGACAATCGTAACCATAATGAGCATCGCTTCCACAAATCTCACAAGAATACGTCTCGTACTGGGGCTGGTAGTCGGAAAAATTAGGAGACTCATTGAAAGAATACGGAGTTGGTTCATAAGTGAATGAATTTTCCGAATTACATCCTAAACAAGGTTCCCCTCTATTATAAAATCCACACCTCTCACAAGTACAATATCGACAAGGTTGATCATCAACTAGACTTCCGCAGCTGAAACAACTACATGGTATCTGAATGACGACATTTTAGAATTAAACAGATTGAGAAGGTAAGAGATAGAATAAAACGGATTTGAGGGTACGGAGAATATTTGTGGGCTTTTAATGTAATTTTAAATTTTAAAAGAAAATTATTTTTTGTAACCGAAAGTCAATAGTGCACGGTAGCTCTCTAGAAAACGCACAAAGAAGCGGATGAGCGGGTAAGCGCGAAGCGTTTTAAAAACATTCTCCTTTCGGATCGAAGTTCGTAGGATCGATCCTCCTTATAATTCTTTTCAGTTTGTTTAAATAAAGATGAAGTCGAAAACGACAATTCTCGAAGGTGTCTTTTTATCATTAAATTAAAAGAAATAAAGTAGAAGTGTAAATATTTTTGTATTGGGCATATGACTTAAAATTGCATCGAAACTTGTCCATTTTTACGGTTTTGTGTAGACATCTTTTTTTTTCAATTAAATCACTAAAACATGGTGTTTCGTTCACGTGCTGTAGCTGGGACATGCTGGAGCAGGTTAGCGAACGGGGGATTTTTTTTCGTTAGGTTTATCATTGCAAACGTTAGTCCTTTAGACTATACGATCGCTTATTCATGGCTACATTAGGAATGACAAAAAGTGATCAAGTTAGATGACTTTTATAATTAAGTGAAAGTTTGATTTTTTAAAAATCGTTTTTATCTTATTATTATTAAAAAATTTACACATTTTTACACTTTATTTACACTTTTTTTACACGTTTTAATACACTTTTTTTACACACGTTTTTATATACGTTTTTACACTTTTTTATACACGTTTTTATATACGTTTTTACACACGTTTTTATACACACTTTTAATTTAACTTTTTTAACATTTTTTTACATACGTTTTTACCCACGTTTTTATACACGTATTTTTTACATTTTTTACACGTTTTTATACACCCTTTTTTGCACGTTTTTATATACGTTTTTACACACGTTTTTATATACGTTTTTCCACACGTTTTTTATTTATCCTTTTTTACACTTTTTTACACGTTTTTATATACGATTTTAACACTTTTTTACACGTTTTACACACCATTTTTATGCACGTTTTTATATATGTTTTTACACACATTTTTATACACACTTTTAATTTAACTTTTTTACACGTTTTTACACACGTTTTTATATACGTTTTTACACACGTTTTTAATTTATCTTTTTTTACACGTTTTTATATACGTTTTTAACACTTTTTACACGTTTTACACACCCTTTTATGCACATTTTTATATACGTTTTTATACACACTTTTAATTTAACTTTTTTACACATTTTTACACACTTTTAATTTAACTTTTTTTACACTTTTAATTCAACTTTTTTTACACTTTTAATTTAACCTTTTTATACACGTTTTTATATACGTTTTAACACTTTTTACACGTTTGTATACATCCTTTTATGCATATTTTTATATACGTTTTTACACACGTTTTTATACACACTTTTAATTTAACTTTTTTTTATACTTTTTTACATGTGTATAAAAACGTGTGTAAATGTGTGTATAAAAATGTGTGTATAAAAACGTGTAGAAAAACCCGTGCATAAAAACGTGTGTATAAAAATATGTTTATAAAACGTGTATAAAAACGTGTGTATAAAAACGTGCATAAAAATGTGTGTATAAAAACATGTGTAAAATAGTATGTATAAAAACGTGTGTAAATGTGTGTATAAAAATGTATGTATTGAAACATTTTAAAAACGTGTGTAAAAACGTGAATAAAAACGTGTGTAAATGTGTGTATAAAAATGTATGTATTGAAACATTTTAAAAACGTGTGTAAAAACGTGAATAAAAACGTGTGTAAAAAATGTGTATAAAAACGCGCATAAAAACGTGTATACAAATGTGTATATAAAAATCCGTATAAAAACATGCATAAAAACGTGTATAAAAACGTGTGTATAAACGTGTAAAAAAATATGTGTATAAAAACGTGTAAAAAAATGTGTGTAAAAACGTGTAAAAAACGTATATAAATTTTAAAAATAATAAAAGTCATCTAACTTGACACTTTTTGTCAT